>JAAEAF010006119.1:0-49042 GCA_011037195.1 Triatoma infestans | reverse complement strand
CATTTAAGAATATAAAATACAATATAATCAATAGATTTCTTTTAAAACATCTATTTAATGGCTGAAATATTTGATTTAGGTAAAAGAAACATTAGAAATTCTATTTCCTCTAGTAAAAGTGTTTAAAATCTTTATTAATATTTACTCCGGTAATTAATAATGATTTCTTTATAATCCAAAACAATATCCTTCTCCTTTATTTTATTACTTTCTCTTACCCACCTGATAAGAGCAAGTGCAAGTATTGCGATCGTGTCAAAGTTTCGAAATAAAGTTTTCACCGGAAATATGTGTTTTGTGTTCATCTGAATACGAAAAAATATTCTTAGCAAATAATCTGTATGAATGTATGTATGCGTATAAATGCGTGTGTATTTGTGTCTGTGTGTGTTAACAAAAGATCACAAAAATGAAATGTGGCAGGAAGACTTGATATTCCGTCTAGATATATTAGGATGTTTGGATGCTTTCGCTCTAGATGCATCAGTCAGGAAGATTTCGGGAAAAATCCATCAACCGGAAGTGTGCAACTCTCCTGAATGATAACTACACAGGCATAAGTATAATGGGAATGATTTTCCCAGGAAATTGTCTTTTTTGGGGGGTTCTGGGGAAGGGGGACAGTAACCTTAAGGTTCTCCCTAGAGTACAATTTCAATTCAGTGTATGTTCTGTGTAATCTGATAACAAGAAGGAGTGATAACAGAAATATATAATTTTTAATTATAAAAATTATAACTAGTGGTGCCAGCCAGACGCTATTATTCAATACAATAGCTGCGGTCAGTGCACGGTCAAAAGACCGCCCGCCAAAAACACACCGCTTTCACAAGGGTCAACAAATCACTCAAAAGACCGACCACCTGGCTACAGTCCTTTGATAACTACCATCACCTGTCGCCACACCTGTTCACCGACCTATTCAAGACCTAGGGTCAACACACGGCAATAAACAAACACTCAAGACCGACCATCTGGCTACAGTCCTTTGATAACCGCCAACACCTGTTCAAGACCTAGGGTCAACACACGGCAAGAGATATTTGAGTGTGACCCAAAATTACAAGACTTGTCAATGTGTGGTTATGGCAATATAAGGTCTCTCTCTACAGGAAGTGGGGAGGATTATTCTTCAGTATTTGATCAGCGTAACATCAAGATTCTACCAGTGACATAATTCATACATCGGAGCGCGTCCCTATGTAAGTATTTAAACATATATTATTTATCAATTATTATAGTTGGTGCATTCTAGTTACAATTTAAATCATTCTAAATTAATTGTAGTTTATCTTCTCAAACGTTTAAATTATTGTTAAAATATACATATATCTATTTTCGTAAATTCGTAATTCATATTCCGAATAACAACTCTCTAAAAGCTCTAACTAACTCCCAACTATTCATCACATCACAACACCTCACCAAGATATCTGAATCCATTACATCTACATACTACTATTATAATATTAATTGATACAAATTAAAGTATCGTTATAATTACCAATATGAAGACAATCAGTCAACCGGAAGTATAACATTACAGAATAGGTTTTTGAGATTTTTGAAATTATCTAGAAACCACAACAACCATTTCCTTTAAACTTGGTATGTTAACTACACAGATATAAGTATAATAGCTATGATGAAGGAGAGAAATGGTTTTGTAACAGCAACCAAAGAGAGTAAAGGAGAAACAAAACCCAAAACCACTCTCTCGAACTGGAGTGGGAGAAACTGTATAAATATAACGACGGACAGTCCATAAAAACACAGTTGAATTCAGTTCAATACATCTAATTACTACGTGTTATTTTCATACTACTCTTAACTTAAAACATTTCTCTATTGTAAAGTCCAGGGAGTCTGTATCACTTAATTAATATATTAGTTAACCAGTGTTAACCAAGTCTTCTTCTTATATCATAAACCAGACCTAAATTCTCTCCACCTAACACATCCATTATAGTTTGGTTTGAATGAACAACTAGATAAGGCTGAACACTGTATAATGTAAAAATGACACTGACTGCCTGGACTTTACACTAAAATAATAGAGTACGGTAGAGTAGTAAAAGTAGTAAGGTAAATGACACGTTGTGACTGGCGCGTGAACTCTGTTGTATATCTATCTCCCGTCACTGTATTTATGCAGTTTCTCCAACTCTAGTCCGAGAGAATGGTCCTGTCATTTTTGTCTCTCTTTCTCTGCTATGGATACTCTCTACACTCAACTGATAGAGTATGATAGAGAGTGGTGAAGGGTAAGATAAATGACACGCTATGACTGGCGAGTGAACTCTGTTGTATATCTATCTCCCGTCGCTGTATTTATGCAGTTTCTCCCACTCTAGTCCGAGAGAGTGGTCCTATCATTTTTATCTCTCTTTCTCTGCTATGGATCCTATTACATAAGCCTATCACTGTTATTTATGACATTTTCCCGGAAAGAAAAACAAAAAATTATTTTAGGTAGCTTTACGGAATTTGTGACATTGAACTTGAAATATGTGAAAGGAATTGGTTCTATGTTTTTGGTTGATAAATTGGGTCTTGCCCCCCCCACCACCACCACCACCACCACCACCATCACTACCACCACTAAATTTGTTTGTACTATGAGTTTAATGAAAAGTTGTCATTTTATTATAATATAATTAATTATAGGATTAACAGCAACAAGACAAAGTGAGTGTATCATGCCAAACTTTGTTTTTAAGAAAAAGTACACTAAGCAACGCGATATTGTCCAGAATTTTTGAAAGCATTTCTCAACGGTAATAAATAACTTGCGAGGCACTTGCATCAAAATTTAATATTTACTAATTAGATATCTCACTTGTTCGAACATTTTCTGACGAAAATTAATTTTTGACGATCAGGTTTTTGTTATTGGTGGGCTAATCAACGCATTTTATAGTTTCTCCTACATTTACTTTAAATTTCCAACATTGAATAAAATCTATTAATTGGAATTTGAGTTTGGGATAAGTCAAATGTGTGTTCCACTTTTATTACTTTTACTGCTGTTGGCAGGAAGTATTAAGATCCTGACAAATATTCTTTGATTGAGTAAGCCGGAAGATATGTTTTGAAATCACTGAATAAAAAAAATAAGAATGGTTTGTATACGAATCAGCCTCTCTCTCTCACACTCTCTCACTCTCTCTCTCTCTCACTGTGTATTTTAAAAGGAAAAAAAATCACAGGAAGTTCAAATTTATTCACTCACGCATCTGACAAAGAAATCATTCAGCAGAAAATGCGACATTACCCAAATTAGGTTTTTTCAATTTTCTCGATTTTCTTTAAATTTTGCAAATTGAAGGAGTTATTGTCGAGAAATTCGAAAAAAAATTGAAAAATAAACCTTCAGTAAAATCTTACTTTCGGTTAATGATTTTTTTTTTTTGTTGAAAAACATCGTGTCAGATCTGTTGGTGGTATCTAAATGGAAATGTCATAAATTTAAGCATCCTGTGAATTTTCGTTTTCATTTTTAGTAATATTTTTGTTTACTAACACACATATAAAGTCCATTTGCTAAAAATATGTTTTCTATTCTCAGGGGACCTCAACAACATGAGAGAAAATTGGAAAAATGAAAACTTAATTTCGAAAATTCTACACGATCATAATACTTTTTTCATACTAGGAGTGAGAGAAAGTATAAAAAGTTTTTTATTTTTTTGTTTATTTAGAAATTTACAATCTGTATTACATATTATATACAATGAGTAAATAGGAAGTTTAATAATGAAACTCCAGGCTGTGAGAAGGCAGGAGGAGGGAAACTACCCAGCGGTAGCACTCTCTACGGGATACCAGTAGCACTGATCAGTCCCGAAGGAAATCTCGAGGCCACTGGCGATTCAAACGGCGAGGTGGATTGTCAGGGATGGTAGTGGAGGCTAGAGATTGTACAATGATTAGAGCAAAAGGAGAGAGTAGTATGCAGTTTATGATATTTTGTCTTGGCAAGTTGTTGTACGAAAGGGATGTTGAGGTCATTATGGAGCGTAAGGTTTGACACGTAGAAAGGAGCATCAACTATCTGTCGAAGTAGCATAGACTGGGATGTCTGAATGGTACGTAAGTTTGTAGGTTTAGCTGAACCCCACAATTCAAGTCCGTAAGTCCAAATTGGTTTGATTATAGAAATAAATATCAGTCTTTTGAGTTCTGTAGGTAATTTGGATTGTCTTCCGATAAGTCTTACAGAAGTTTGGCCCTTTTAGTCAGTGCTTGTCTTTTAAGTCTTGTGTGCGGGTTCCACGTGAGTCTTTTGTCAATGAAGAGCCCAAGGTAGCGCACGCACCAGATCTGTTACAGGGAGAGGATTGTGATTGAAGAAGACTGGAGGACAGGAGCCCCGCCGGAGAGTAAATGTGGCATGTTGGCATTTTTGTGGGTTCATTTTAATTCGCCACTTTTTTGCCCATGATTCTATTGTATTTAAATGTGTCTGTAAATTGTGTGAATCTGATGTGATGTCTGCACTTGTTGCGAGTATGGCTGTATCGTCTGCATATGTACAAAGTAGTGTGGATGGATTTGTAGGTATGTCTGATGTGTACACTGTGTAAAGGACGGGACCAAGTATACTCCCCTGCGGCACCCCTGCCCCACTGAAGGTATAAAAAGTAATTTCAGAAACAGGGTCTTGCATTCAAATCTATATTAGCCGCTATACTACTTTTTTATTGAACTAAATCTTGACATGTAATATATACGGCTCTTGGCCACTCTACCAAAAATAGCATAAAAATTAAACAAATTGATTCTTTCGTCTTATAAAGAGTAACCAACTCTTGTCCTAATCTAATAAGAATATTGAAATTCAATTTTGTCCAAGTTTCAAGAGCCAAATGCTATACTTATAAAGTTATATTTTGTTATTATTCTGAATATGTTCGGCGTGATATGAACAGACCGATAGAAAGTGTTGAAGAAAAAAAAGAAGAAATAGCAGATATCACGCCAAGTTTTTACAATTGGGTATGTTTTATTATCTTGGGCTTTAGGGAAATACAAATTTTTATCACATTTTCTGTTTTTATCACAAAAAGCAAGAAAATGAAAAAAAGAGATTATTATGCTTGATTGAAACAGAGGAAAAATTTTGAAATAAGTCGGTATTAAATATTTAACTTAGAAGCATGGCAGCAGATAATAGGAAAGGCACGAAAGTTGATAATAAAGTTTATTAAAAACAAATCTCTGGCAACTGCAATCCAGTAAGCGGTTTTAGAAAATATACAGTTTGAAGAAAGGAAATATAAGATTAAAGAAACTGGATCTAGAGAGTTTACAAAAGAAAGTTAGAAATGAGTAAAAGGAAGTTTTTAACACTCTTTACCACTTTATGATGATTTATTGTGTAACGGCAAGAGAGAGAACACAAGCCCGACCGAGAGAAAACAGGCCCTCTCTGGAACTCTCTGACTTAAGCAGGCTAGAGTGGGAGAACCTGTATATAAGAATATAATGGAGTGGATGAGGAGAGAGATTAGGTTTGATTAATTAAACGAGATATGAAGACACTGTTATAATATAGCTATAAGTTTACACAAACTGCACTGGACTTGTAATGATTTTGATAGAATAAAAGGTGGGAGTAGAGATATGACATGATGCGATGTATGGTTGAATCTGATAGATAGAGATATGTATAGATTCACCCGGATATATACAGAATTCGCCCACTCTAGCTGCTTAAGTCAGAGAGTACCAGAGAGGGCCTGTTTTCTCTCGGTCGCGCTTGTGTTCTCTCTCTTGCCGTTACATATTGCATTGTCAGTTGTAGGAAATTGAGTTTTTAGCGGAAATACATGATTTATAGGGACAAATTCCCGTGAGGGCAAAGTCGGTGTTAACCCAGCATCGTGATAAAAAAGTGGGAAGCTACACTTAGTAGCCCACTTAGGTAGCGAAAGCCGGAACTAAAATTGGCGTGGGAACTGCGGCGTGCTTACCATACCCCCTCCCATTCAAATGGCCGTCTGGTAAGCCTTGGCCCTTCATGGGCAATTGCGCCATAGGGGTTTTTATACATATATAGGGACAAATGATTAAAAATTAGTCTCTCACACTCTCACTCTTTATATATATATATGTTTTTATTTTCCATTTAAGTAATCAGGATACCCCTAGCCTGCTATTTTGAATCAATTATTATTATTTTTCTGTTTAATTTAAGGCGCTTCACCATCTGGTCTTTGGCACCCGGAGCATTCTCAGTGCACTGCCCCTGCCACCGATTGGGGAGGGAAGGGATTAGCTCAGTGGTTAGCGCACTGGATTCCTACGCGGAGGTCGGGTTCGAATCCAGCATACTGCCCTTAGATTTTCTCTTCCTAGGAGGCTCTACAACTCACTGTCCGGTGATGGGTTTGTAGCTACAGAACTCTGCTTGGAGGCCGGCAGTGCACTGAGAAGGCACCGGGGGCCGCAATAGATCTTTCAGGTCGCAGGTGAAAATACCCCACAACAATCTACCATCTACAATCAGGAAACTTGATAATAAGATTTAGGAATAAAATCTTGTTGGGATCCCCTGAATATAGAAAATATGTTTTTATCGAATGGTATGTATGTATGTGTGTGTGTTTGTGTGTCAGTGTGTTTTAGCAGAATATCTAAAATAAAATAAAAAAGTCGCAGGAAACTCAAACTTGGCACTCCGTTTAAGCACTACCACCGCATCAGACACGCAAAGATTTCGGGCAAAATCCATCAACTGGCAAAATATGACTTTACTGAATGGCTTTTTCAACTTATTTTGCAGTTTTTCTCAAAAATGGCTCCAACGGTTTTCTGTCTCTTCCTTCGTAGACTATCTACCACATAAATACCTAGCACTTTTATTTAAAACATTTCCATCCGACAAAACTGATTTGGAGGGGGGAGCGGGGTTCTGGAGAAATCATTATGCTTTCCTCTAAAGTATTACGTCTTTTTTACGTACAATTTTTTTTGTTAATTTAGAAATTTACAGTCTATATTACATATATACGATGAGTAAATAGGATGTTGAATAATGAAACTTGTAGGCTGTGAGAAGGCAGGAGCTGAGAAACTACCCAACGGTAGCACTCTTTAAGAGATACCAGTAGCACTGAACAGTCCCGAAGGAAATCTTGGGGCCACTGGCGATTCAAACGGCGAGATGGATTGTCAGGGATGGTAGTGGAGGATAGAGATTGTACAAAGGGATTAGAGCAAAAGGCGAGAGTAGTATGCAGTTTATGATATTTTATCTCGGCAAGTTGTTGTACGAAAGGAATGTTGAGGTCATTATGGAGCGTAAGGTTTAAGACGTATAAAGGAGCATCAACTATCTGTCGAAGTAGCTTAGATTGGAATGTATGAATGGCACGTAAGTTTGTAGGTTTAGCTGAACCCCACAATTCAACTCCATAAGTCCAAAATGGGTTTGATTATAGAAATATATATCAGTCTTTTGAATTCTGTAGGTAATTTGGATCGTCTTCCAATATGTCTGTAAAGAAGTTTGGCCCTTTTAGTCAGTGCTTGTCTTTTTAAGTCTTATGTGCGAGTCATTATAATAAAATGGCTTTTACCATCTACATAATATATTAATATACATTAGAAGCATTGATAGAATTACGAAATTTGAAGAAAATCATTTAACCGGATGTGCGATTTTGAAGAATAGGTTTTTCAGTTTGTTTGGGGGGTGGGGGATTTTTATCTATAACGGTTACAACGATATTCTTTGGAATAACGGACTAATGGAATTCTTTGGATAAATTTTGGAATGCTTGCTGTATAGATAGAAATGTATCACTTTTATTTGAAATATTTTTTTGAAAAAATACTTTTTGGATGGTTATTGGAGGTCTATCAGTTGGTTTAAATTTAAATTTGCACAAGCTTTATTGATTTTGATATTGTCCTACCATGTTTATGGCCAACCCAACTCATTATTGTAACGTTGCAATTTTAAAGAAAATTTCTTGATTAAATTGTATTACTTAGAGTTAGAGAAAGTCGTGTGAGTGTTTCACACCAGCATTTTTTTATTTTATTTATTTTTAATTATTTATTCAAATTATTATTGTTATTAGTTTATTACATTTATGATCCCGTTATTATATTGTTAAAATTTTCAGCTGCTATAGACCATTATTAATAAACATTAAATCCTTTAAAATTAGTTCCCTTCTGTATTAAGCAGCGAATTTCACAACATAATTTAAACCAAGTCAATTTGCTCCATTTAAAATCTTAACAAGTAACTCTTATTCAAACTTAGGTGCTTCTAAGTATCTCATCCTAAATTCTTTCAAGAACACGATATCTAGCAAGAAAATGTTTAACATTTTGTAATTCCCTCTCCGGCATAAAATTAAGACTTAAAAGTTGCCTTTATTTATTTTTACGTTATAAAATTTACATTCTCATTCATAATACAGCCATTTTTTTAATGTAGCTTCTAATTGAGCATCAAGTTTATGATGTGTTGCCTTCTTTACTCTATCTGCCCACATTACTTTAGTTCCACAACGTGGTCTTACCTTAAACAATCCGCATCCTTTTCTATCTTCCATGAACTGTTCAAATTTTTCAAATTTGGATTATAACAGTTTTAGTCAGTGCTCCCATTATCTTATCCATGACTTGGGTCTTCTCATTGTTATCTTCACAAAAAACTTGTTCAGCCTATCTTCACTTTTATTGAAAACTGAATGTATCTAGTCCAAATGTATTTTTGGGGGGCGATTTTTGGCAAGATGCATTGAGGGGGTGACGCATTTTTAGCATGAAGGTGCTAAAAATTAATCCACTTGCAAAAATCAAAGTGGCAGTTGTGATTTACATGTTTCTGTATCGTTTTTTCTGCCTACTCTGATCAACACGGCTTCACAGAGAGCTTTACAGAGGGCGGATGCAGCCTGCAAATGACTCCTTCTCACTGTCTAGCTAGTGGAATACTAGAGTACAGAATACTACTAAGTAAGTTCATTGCTCTCTTAATGGAGGAAATGACAAATTGCGTAACTTCCAGATTTGGAAAAAATCTGATGTGAAACACTCACACAACTTTCTCTTACTCTCTCAAGTTTCCAAAATTGTGATTGACAAACTTTTATAAGTAAGTACATCAAATTTAATGAAATTCATCGGTGTTGTTATGGAAAAAAATCAAAAACTAAAAAAAAAAACCTGTTCAGTAAAAGCACACTTCCGTTTTACTAATTTTCTTGAAACACGGATTTTTGTCAATCTATTTATTTATAATTAATTTTGACGAGATGGTAGAATTGTATAATCAATTATGGTACCACTTTAGAGAAAACATAGCCCCACCTCTCGCCAAAACCACCCCCCCCCCGTTAACTGAATGTCCCAGGAGAAGTTTCACTAAAAGTTGTAGTTCACATTCCTAGTTTAAGAAAATCGTTGCCACTGTTTTAGAGAAAATAGCAGAAAACTGAAAAAATACTTTTCAGTTAAAATGCACTTCCGGTCATCCGATGTTATTGAAACTCGGGAATTTCAAAACATATTTAATTCTAACTAATATTATTTAGATGATAGAATTGTATAGAAAACTGAAATAGCACGTTAGAGGCAAATCCTCAAAACCCCTCCCTCAAAAGTGCCCTTAAATGAATTTTCCCAGAGAAATGTTTCAAGTAAAAGTTGTAGATCTTAATATTTGTAGTTGAAGTATCAAGTTTTAAGAAAATCATTCGAGTCATTTTTGAGAAAAGCGCAAAAAAGTGAGACCATTTTCACACACAATCACACAATCTCTAAATACCACTTTTTTTGGATTCAGGGAATCTCAAAACGTGTATTTCCGGTGAAAACTCGAAACCGAAAATTTGACACGATTACAATACTTCCTCTTACTAAGGAGTAAGAGAAAGTAAAAATTGAAATAATACAGATATTAATAAATTGAAATTCTAAGTGGGGATAGCAAGCAAATGACGATCATAAATACATTTTATATTACATATATAAATAGGGCAGTAGAATACTTATAAATATCACATAATATCTCTTTCATCTTACTTTTCTTCAGCCTCAGGGGAATTATAACAGCCTTCTTTTAAATTTATCCTTCTTAGGAGTTTGTAATGTCGCTAAGGAAGATAATAACTTCCTTTTCCCATCTTTCTGTAAAATAAAAATAAAAGTTCGGCAAATCTTTATTTTGGTGTCCTCACAGTCCTAAATATCAAATTTTAATAGTATCCGCCCCCTCAATACTGATAATTTGCGCTTTTAATATTGTGATTAATTATCCAGAAAAATTTCTTTCAAATTCAACAGAAACTTCCACAAAATTCTGGTTAAAAAAATATTCACGGCCATTTTCCACTTCTCTAATTACAAATATTGAAATCTTTTATTTAAATTCAAATTTTTAATTGTCTTTACAATCTGAGAAAATTTTATGATTTAGAAGGCCTTTTAAAGGAAAGTTTGTTTACACTTTTTCATCCGAAGACCCTTAAACTTGGAGTAAAAAAAATTAAATATTTATAAATATCATTATTTATATTAACTATTTTTTTTATTATCTCTCTTTCTTGATTCGTAACAGTGGTATTTTATGAGGCCGGGTCGTTAGCCCTGCGCTCAACCCCTAACCTGGGCGACCAGGAGCATTATATCGGAGAGCTCACTCCTAGAAGAGTTGCTGTCACCTTAGCTAATGAGTCTCTTCTACCCATTCGCGGTAAGCCGTCTATGGATGCTGCCGTTGACTAAAAAGATAGTTCTTCCGCCACCCCTTACTATGTGACCAGCTGCCATTGGTGTCAGAAGATGGCGCCAAAAAGCCGAAAATAGGGAAGATGGCATTCTCTCTTGAATGAGGTCCAGGTTCTATTATAGGACTGCAGCACCAGTATAATAATAATAATTTTTTGTATTTATTTACTTGAAATTTACAATTGCAAGAGCAAGGCTCCTACAACAAGTAAATAATATGACAAATGAGACGTGAGAGGAGACAACACCTAATGGTAACGCTCCAAATAGATTATTTATATACTGGCCTCCATCACCAAGGAAATCGCACGGTCGCAAGTCCTCGAGTGGGGTTTCCAGAAAGGGATAAGGATGTGGGGTGATGAATTAGAGGATTAGGCAAGTTGAATTAAGTCGTTGTGGTGGTTGATTCCGCAGAGCTGGAAAGCATCAGGGACATTTCCGTGATAGCCTGCTTCATTTTGTGCTCATCGACCGGTTTCGGTCGTTCGCCCATCTTTAGGATGCGTTTGTCAGACAGTGTGATAACACAGACTTGCACTCAGTGTATAAACTCAGTTTTATTTTCTCCGGAGTGTATAAATTGAATTTGCTCTGAGCAAGTCTGTGTTATCACACTGCCTGACAAAAGCATCCTGAAGGTGGGCGAACGCCCGAAACCGGTCGATGACCACAAAATGAAGCAGACTATCACGGAAAATGTCCTTGATGAAATTATGTCTTTTGTAAATGGAGCATTTAATTCATCATGGATGGTTCTATTGGAGACATAGTATGGAGTATTATTTGTTCGGCGAAAGAATTATTTGGATTGCCAGGATATTAGGGGATAGATATTAGAATGCTTGGCTGACCCCCACAGTTCTGAGTCCATAAGTCCAGATAGGTTTCAGAAGTGCACTGTACATCAGCGCTTTGTTGTTTAATGTCAATTTTGATCATGTGTCAAGTTCTCGTGTCAGTAAGTGGTCACGTTTTTTTAAGTTCTTATCTTTTGAGTTTCTTGTACGGATTACACGACAGTCGTTTGTCAACATCAAGTCCAAAGTATCGTAGTGTATCTGTGCAAGGAAGTGCATTCTGATATAAGTATACAGTTGGTCAGATGGTTCTTCGAAGAGTGAACGCTATATTTTGGCATTTTTGAACATTTACTTTTATTTTCCATTTCACAAATCAAAAAATGCTCAAGAAAGAGTAAATGGTGCTGCAATATGCGGGCTAATTATACAGGATCAATATGTGGAGAAAGAATGATTATGTCATCTGTGTAAGTGTAAACTGAACTGTGAAGGTGAGTAGGAATGTCGGAAACATAAGTAATGTAAAGTATTGGATCAAGAATACTACGTTGAGGAATTCCAGCCTCCACAGGATGAAGAGATGAAATTCCATGACGGACGCAGAATATCTATTGGAGAGGTAAGACTGTATAATTAGTTAGTTAAGTGTGAGGAAGAACTTCAGATGAGGATTGCATTTGAAATCTCCGCCGCCATGTTGAATACTTTCCAATCGAAATATAGTAGAACTTCAAAGTTTTTATAGGCTGTACTGTTAGATTAACTATGATTTCGAACTCTATCCATAGGCTTCAAAATGTTTCTAGCAAAAATAAAACCCCCTACAAACAAATACGACAAAAAACTTCCACAGAACTTCCTCGTTGATAATATGTGGTTGGGTCCACAATGCTGGATTATATCTGTGGTTTTATCCGTCATAGCATGCTTCATTTTGTTGGTTCTGACCGGATTTTGGATTTTCATCCATCGTCAGAGTAATAAGGTTTGCTGCCAATTCTCGTGTAGAGAGATGACCTTAACTATATGTTTATATCACAAACGACATTGGTTGTGTAATAGGATCCGAAGAGCGGAGAGAAACAAAAAATTGGCAATCTAGTTACTCGCTACCTATGCCAGTTTATGACCAGTCAGCAACCTTCTACCACCTTTCTCATCACTCAGTCTATATCTCTCGCTTCTTAACTTCTATGTATTTGTAAACTCCCTGCAGTTTGTGAGTTCATTTCATTATACAGTGTTCAGCATATATTCTAGTTAATTTCATCTTATAACCCCTTCTCTCTAATTTCTCTCTGCTTCTCACATCCATTATAGGTTGATTCTGATATTACAAGCAATAATCAACCAGTGTCGTTTGTCACACAAACATATAGTTAGTCTTCTCTCTACACGAACTGATTGCAAACCTTACTCTGACGATGGATGAAAATCCAAAACCAGTCAAAACCAACAAAATGAAGCATGCCATGACGGATAAAATCATAGACAGTACTTCCTCCTTTAGGCCATTAAAATGATTCCCCATCAGTCTACTTAACCTAAGGAGGAAACTGATTTTTTCCTGGGCAAATCTTGCAAATGAAACCAAAAGGAAGCGCTACTGTGGATAGTAATATTTCGCACTTCTTGAAATCGAATTCCCACACCACCTTCACAATTCATCGACTACCAATGAAGATGCAAAATAATAGATTTCTTAAAAGCTTACTGGTTTTTTGTTTCTCATCTTTAAAGTATGGACAATACTTTTTAAAAGCTCCAAAGTTAGAAACTTATACTGTTAGTTAAATTACAAAACCCAGTTTTAGTTAATATAATTTATTTATTCACAAGAGAAGTCCATTGAAATAGCAAAGTAAAATAAGAGGGAAACTACCTAGAAAATGAATTACTAAGTAGTTTTTTTGAACAGACACTGCTACTATTAGTGAAATAAACTTTTTTGAAAACATTTTCCTTTTTACAATTTTCTTTCAGTAAGAAATTCAATTATGTATTATATTAATTCAGTACTATTCAATTATTTCAATAAGAAGGGTATTTTCGGTTTTGGCATTTCAGTCCCGAATCATTGTATAGGATTCCCTTTGTGATAATATAACTAATTTGAAATATCACTTTGAACCTTTGTGTGAATTTTTTAACTTAATATTACATAAAAGGAAATGTATTCTTTAATAAAACATCCTTAAAATTATCTAATATATTTTCTATTAATCTAATTTCACAACTTATAAAATAAGACCTATCATGAAGAGTAGTTATTAAGATAATTTCCAATTTATATGCAACGCACCGACAGGAAACAATACAGCGCTTTATTAGTTTCTAGAATCGCATTGTTAACTTTGTAATAATACCATGATCATAATCTAATGTTAGCCATTAGTAAGATACGATAATTGCAGTTGTAGGAAATTTACAAGATTTTCCATAGGTCATGAGTATTAATATTTTTCTGGGAAAAATGTCAATTTTAGTTAAATTTCTCTAAACAATTATTTAAAAGTTATACTGTAGATAAATTGCTCTTAGTGAAAATATTTTATTTGTTTCTAGATTTTCGTAATTGATCTTTAGCCAAAAATAATTTTTTTGGGGGGATACGAAAAAGTGATTTTAAAAAAATGCTCTTTCACTTTTATTTAATATTTTGCTGGCGTATAAAGTGGCCCCCTTCTGAGGAAGGAAGGATTGAAGTCAGTCACATCCGTATAGTGAGTGCTGTGCATATTTGTTGTAGTTGGTTCCCCGAGCTGGAAAGCATTAAAAGAGATATTTTCCGTGATAGCCCGTTTCTTCTTGTGGTCATCGACCGGTTTCCGGGCGTTCGCCCATCATCAGGATGTTTTTGCCAAAACAGTGCGATAACATAGACTTGCACAGAGCAAAAAAAAAAAAAACAAAAGGGAGTGTATCAACTAAATTTGCTCTGTGCAAGTCTATATTATCACACTGTTTTGACAAAAACGTCCTGACGATGGGCGAACATCCGAAACCGGTCGATAAGCACAGAAAGAACCAGACTAGCACGGAAAATATCTCTGATGCTGTGCCAATATATTTTACAAGACTAAATTTTATAGTTAGTGTAGTGGAATCAATTATCGTGAATCCTGAGGTATGAAGTTAGATGTCTTGAAGAGGGATTTAATAGGCGAAAGTTAATTTATAGATTTTAGACTCGAAATACTAAACACTGATTTTACAAAAATAGATTATATTTTTACAGTAATTTGAATGAGCAAGATGGTAACTACAATTAATATGAATTGATAAAAATAAATAAATAATTTTAAGAGTTAAATAACAAATCATTTAAATGATTAAAATAAATAACTAATATGCACAACTATGAAATAATTATAAGTTTAACCTTGTATAGGGACGCGCTCTGAACTCAAGTATAACTGCTGATGTAATGATAATACTGATATACTGATGTTACTGGTGTACTAATAATGATCGATGAATGATGAATGATCCCCTCCTCCAGTGGGGCGAAGTTTATATTAGTATTACTCACACACTGTCAGGTGTGTAAGTAATTCTCACACTAAGACATCTCTCGTAGCGTGCGACCTTGGTTAGGTCGGTGACCAGTGATTAGGTCAGTGGCCAGATTTGGTCGCCCATCGGTGATTTTCAAAGACCGGTAGCCTTGAATCGGCCAGGTGGCTTCTGTTCAATAAAAAAGGGTTTTTATCGGTGCTTGTCTTTGATACCCTTGTATTGAAAAAGGCAGCGGCCGGCTGAGGCCACTAGTTATAAATTATTCTTTCTTTTTGTTATATTTTGTGAAGGTCGCGGCTGGCTGGAACCGCTTGACATTGCTTTGACATTGCTATGTCATTACATTAGTGTACCAGATTTAATGAAATTCGTCGGAGTTCGTCCAAAAACTGTTATAACTGTTCGCACTTCCGGTTTGCTAATTTTCTTATAACTCTTGGTCATCTATTT
Organism: Triatoma infestans; assembly: GCA_011037195.1. NCBI lineage: Eukaryota > Metazoa > Arthropoda > Insecta > Hemiptera > Reduviidae > Triatoma > Triatoma infestans. Next base: position 33,518 of record JAAEAF010006119.1, on the reverse strand, counting down.
ATTTCTAATTAATTTTTTTTTTTGGATGGTAAAATTGTATAATCAACTATGATATTAGGAGAAATGTTTCCGATAAAAGTTGTAACTCTTTATACACATTCCAGCTTTAAAGCAAATCGTTAGAGCCGTTTTAGGGAAAATACCATAAAACTGAAAAATACATTTCAATAAACACGCACTTCCTGTCATCCGATTGTTTTCAAACTTGGAATTTCAAACACATATTTAATTGTAATTAATATTATTTAGATAACAGAGTTGTATATTAAAATAAAATAGCACTTTAAAGAAAAACCTAACCACACCCCTCCACCAGAACTGCCCTTAAATGAATTTACCGGAGAAATGTTTCAAATAAAAGTTGTAACGCTTTGTATGTGTATGTATTTGATATACAAAGTTTCAAGAAAATTGACGAAGCCCTTTTTGAGAAAATCGCAACAAAAAAAGTGAAAAAAATCAACTAGTAAAGTGGTATTTCCGGTTGAGGAATTCTGACCGCTGTCCCACTGACGGACCGGACCCTATGGTGATGCCTAAACGTAATATCAAGTTTGAACTTTCTACGATTTTTCGTTTTTTAGCTGCTATTCACATACATACATACATACATACATACACACACACCATTTGCTAAAAACCACTTTTTTGGACTCAGGGGACCTCAAAACGGATATTTCCGGTGAAAACTCAATATCGAAAATTTGCCACGATTACAATACTTCCTCTTACTGTAAGAGTAAGAGAAAGTAAAAATCGGTTGAGTAGTTACTACTAACAATTACAAAATACTATTTAGTAGTTGTTTTTTTTTTTTAATTATGTATTATTACAACTAATGAAGTTATAATTAGAATGTAAATTACAAGCAATAGTTGTAGTTGTTGTTGTTGATGTGCCACCGAATTTAAGAGATTCAACTCGTAAAATTTTTTTGTAAAATATGATACAGATCAGGTTTGAAAGTTAGAAATTAGAAATTAACTAGCTGCTTTTGAACTATAGCTACTTCAAGCTGCACAAAATTAAATTGCAATTATATTTTTGTACTTGGTAATTTTTACTATAACGTAACTAATGAAGATAACCCGTTAGCTGAGCGTGGTAAGGCGCCCGCTTTAAAACTGTAGAAAACAGGTTCGCATCTAGCCAATAACATAACTAATTGAAACTAGTTTATAATTTGTAATCACGCAACTACAATAATTGTGATTAATAGCAATCATACAGCCATACAATATACTAAATTAATGGTTTGAAGAATTAGAGAGTGTCATAGAAACAAAATTATTGAAATAAAATAAAAAATGATTCCTTCTTCTTATCTTCTTTGTAATTTTGTATCGATATAATAATAATTAAAGTCTTACAGCCCATTACATTATACTGCACACGCTAATAAATATGACTTCCTCAAAGTTGCTAATAGTTTACTGAAATTAGTTACACCAGTCATTATTACATAAAGCATTATTTTGTATTAACCAGCCCAAATTATTACATCGTCTGCTAACATAACACAAATTTATTACAATAATCCAGGATATTCAATGAGTTTTATAGTAGCAAATAAAATTTACAATTCTTGTAAACTTTTTCTTTTTTGTAAATAATTAATAAACTAGCCTATAATATTTCTTTAATAATAATTATATAATTAAATAAATATATAAACTGTAATAATAAATTATTATCATTATTATGAAGATTATTAACATTTACAAGAAGAGAATAAACTTTTTAAAACAACTTTTTTTTAAATTTCCATTGTCCATTTAAAAAGTAATGGACGTCTAATAAAAGTTTCATATCTGGAAAATTATCTCACTTTGCTTTTACTCCTAATTTTATCTTTTTTAAACTTTTCAATCTTGTTATCAGTACAAAGTGTTTGCCCTTTTCAACACCATAACAATTTCCTTTTTATAATAATTTAGTTTTGCCTTCTTTTATTTTATATAATTTTTTTTTTTTTTTTTTACTGTTTACAACATGAAAATCATTTTTAATTATTTATAATGCAATACTTAAGTTAATAAACAATAAATGCTACAGTGTTAATTAAATTACATATATATTAGAAGTGTTCAATATTAAATTTTTACTTACTCTTACTCCTAACAAGAGGAAGTATTGTAATCGTGTCAAATTTTCGATATTGAGTTTTCACCGGAAATATCCGTTTTGAGATCTCCTGAGTCCAAAAAAGTGGTATTTAGCAAATGGTATGTATGTGTGTGTGTGTGTGTGTGTGTGCTCAAAAACGAATAACCGTAGAAACTTTATATTCTGTTTAGGTATCACCATGGAATCTGACAGTACGTTATCTGTCAAAATGCCTCAACCGGAAGTACCACTTTACTAGTTGGATTTTTTTACTCCTTTGCGATTTTCTCAAAAATGGTTCAGACGATTTTCTTTAAACTTACTATATCAACTTCACATACAAAAGCCTACAACTTTTATTTGAAACATTTCTACGGGAAAATTCATTTAAGGGCACTTTTTAAGTAGTGGTGTGGTTAGGTTTTCAACTAAAATGCTATTTCAGTTTATTAAACAATTCTGTCATCTAAATAATGTGAATTAGAATTAAATATGTTGTTGAAATTCCGAGTTTGAAAAAAATCGGATGACTGGAAGTGCGTTTAATTACCACTTTACCAAATGATTTTTTTCACTTTTTCGCGATTTTCTCAAAAATCACTCCGACGATTTTCTTGAAACTTCCTATATAAACTAAACATATAAGAATGTACAACTTTTATTTAAAACATTTCTCTGGGAAAAATTCATTTAATTGCACTTTTAGGGATGGATGGTGGGGTTATGTTTTTCTCTAAAGTGCTATCGTAGTTGATTATACAATTCTATCATCCAAACAAAATTAATTAGAAATAAATAGATGGCCAAATTTCCGAGTTTCAAGAAAATTAGTGCGCGGAACTGATTGTATAATCAAACTGCGGAACCACAACCACCACAAAAAATTATAAAATTTGTCAATTATAATTTTGAGAGCTGGAATAAGAGAAAGTTGTGTGAGTATTTCACACCAGATTTTTTTTTATTTATGAAGTTTTAAAAATCATAGTTTATGTCCTACAAGTAATATTTATTTATAGAGGGAACAGACCAGAGAGCAGCCATTATACTTCAGCTGTTAATTAATCAAATGGTAGTCATAATAATAAATATAATAAATAATCATTATTCAGTTTTCTTACAATTTATTCCTTTTTTGTGTTACCTTCCCTTGACTAAAAGTATAAGAATTTATTATATTATTACTTTCTACTAAGTTATTGGATTTTTATATCATTTAAAAGTTTTAGAGGCAACAGATTTTATTTGCACTCTGTAGAATGGGCTGGTCTCATTTAATATGCTTTCTTTGCTGTCGCACACTATACTAATTAATGTCTACTAATTCATCACATACTGACGTCTACACATACTAAGAAATACAACTTTTATTTAAAACATTTCTCTGGGGAAATGCATTTAAAGGGAAGGCTGGGGGTTATGTATTTCTCTAAACTACAATCATAGTTGATTATACAATTCAATCATCCAGACAAAATTAATTAGAAATAAATAGATGGCCAAATTTCCGAGTTTCAAGAAAATTAGTAAACCGGAAGTGAGCTTTTACTTGACCGTTTTTTCAGTTTTAGTCGAACTCTAAAATTTGTCAATTATAATTTTGAGAACTGGAGTAAGAGAAAGTTGTGTGAGTGTTTCACACAAGATTTTTACTTCTTAATAATAACAGTCTTTATTAAAATATTTTAACAATACATCGGCATATAATATAAATCCTTTACAGACCTACTCATGGTCGTGTAATGACATATCAAAGTCATAACAATGTCAAAGTGGTATCAAAGTCATAGCAATGTCAAAATGGTTCCAGCCAGCTGCTATCTTCACAAAGGATGACAGGAATAAAGGATAATTTATAACTAGTGGCCTAGCCGGCCGCTGTCTTCAAGACAAGGCCGCGGCCAAACAAACGAAACCCTTTTCAATACAAGGGTCAATACTTTACATCAAAGCAAGCACCGATAAAGCTGGCCACTGACCTAAATCACTGGTCACCGAACTAACCAAGGTCACACAAGGTCGCACACTAGGACAGATGTCTTGGTGTGAGTGTTGCTAACACTAATATAAACTTCGCCCCATTGGAAGAGGGGATTATTATTATATACGAGTACATCGTTATACGAGCAGCAGTTCCGCGTCCCTATACAGGTTTTACTTATACTTATTTTCATAATTGTGCATCTTAGTTTATTTATTTTAATCATCTTAAATTAATTGTTATTTTAACTTTAAATTATCTAAGTATTTCATGTTAATAGTTACCATTTCTCACATTTAAATTACTGTAAAAATATAGTCAATTTTTTTATAAATTCAGTGTTAGTAATTCGAGCTCTAGCTTCCAAAAATCTCTAAACTAACTTCCGCCCTCTTCAAGACATCTACTACATACCTCAGGAATCACAATAAACGATTCCACTACAGTCGTATGACCGTCTGAGGAAGTTGTTGTAAATAAATTAGATTGCAATATAAAAAGTATTAATGCATAAATCCAAAATAGTAAAAAATACAGTAACAAGAAAAATTCAGGATACAGTATGAACATACATCTGGTGACTGTAGACCACACAATTAAACAATATTAAATTAAATAAATAAAAATACTATTAAATAAAAATACAGATATACATGTCAAGAATAGAGAAGGATTTGAATTGCACATTAGTAATTAAATTCAATCACCAAGCTGTATCTGTAAGGCCAGGCCTGTTTAAATAACATACAAGGCTCAACCATTTCCTTTCATTAGATAATATATCCATAAATTCATCAACATCCAACTGGTCTGTGTTAAAATGTGCAAGCCTAAAAGGTTTCAAAATAGGGCACACGCCTAAAAAATGAAAGACATCCTCATTACAACCCAAATTACAAAGAGAACACAACTTTATGTCATTACCGTATCTGTAATTATTTAGGTACAAGAGTTCGCCCCTGCAATTTATAATCCAGCTAGTGGCTACAGCATCAATGTTGCACTTTGAAACACAGACCTTAGTATTCAGAGTTTTTTATAAGAGATGATTGCGGCTGGTTTGTGCTTTACAATAGTATTCTGTCATCAGTACTTCCCTAACTCTTTCAACTACCTGCTTAGGTTTAATATCCACATTCAACATTTCATCCATAGAGATCTTGTACTTCTGACAAAAACATTCCCATTCTTTATACATACACATTCTTTTCCTAATCATTTCTTTGATTAATATGTGAGGATATCTTTCTGGCGGTGAAGAAGTATTACAAATTAATGCATCTGCGGATATACTTTAGGTGAAGAAGGACAGTATATATATATATATGAAGGTGCCAAATCACTTTCTAAATAAACTATGAAATCCGTTGTATTACGTGGCAAATTAAAAACTTTTTTAATAAAGTATTTGAATAAAGCCTCCACTCTTTCAAATCTAGATATACCCCAAATTTGGGCGCCATAGCAGATAATTGCCCGAGATACGGCATTATAGATTTGAAGTTTCGAGTCAAAAAAGAATCCTATTGTTCTGTATAATCCTATTGGAAGTGTTGAGGGCAAATTTCGCATTTGAAACTCTCTCCTTGAAATTATTCACGAGGAACAGGCAGGACGATAGAGTTATCCCGAGATACCTGTAATTAGAAACAACCTCAATCCTCTCACCCTTATACCACCACATTTCATGTCTAAAAGGACGGCCGCCGTTTCTGAAAACCACAATTTTTTATTTTCTTAGATTTATTTGCAAATTCCAGAGATCAAAATACTCCGATATGGAATCTATCATTTTCTGCAAAGCCGCCTTATCTGTTGCTAGGAGCACCAGATCATCAGCATACGCCAGTAGCTTAAATAGAGTATCCTTTATCTGAACGCCACCTCCCAAATGCTCCTCGATCCCGCTCAGGAATAAGGAAAATAAAAGGGGACTTAGCAGGCATCCCTGCTTTACCCCCATGCTAGTTTCAAAACCGTTTGATAATCCTTCACGACTCCACACAAAGGGATTCGTTTCCGAATATAATTCCCTTAGCACCGCTATCATTTTGGTGGAGACACCCGAGCAAGAGAGCTTATAAAAGAGAGCGTGTCGATCAATAGTGTCAAACGCTGCAGAGAGATCGAAAAGAAGGCGAAGACTTTATGTCTTTTGACACTTAGCCTAAATTTAACTATAGATATCAGGTTCATTATATTATCTAAAGTTGAATATTTTTCTAGATCCGGCCTGATATTCTCCTATAATTCTCTCAGCCTCCGCCCACTTACTAAGTCTCGCCAAAAGAAGCCCAGAAAACAATTTAGCCACCGAATTGCAGAAGGAAATACCCCTGTAATTGGAAACGTCACTCAGGCAACCCTTTTTGTGGATAGGAAAGATGATAGATTCTCTAAAGCTTGCCGGTATACATAGCTTTTCAAAAAATTTGTTAAATAGTATCAACAGTTTGTCAATTAAAATATCGGGGCTATTCTTAAAAAATTCAATTGGGATCCTTTCTCTTCCCGGGGCTTTGCTATTTCTAGCGATTCTGAGTACATTTAGTAGATCCGATTTAGAAAACGGTTCGTCTAGTAAGTCATTTTAACATAAGGAGCCGCATATAGCATCCTGCTAGCACTAATGGGGGGGGGGATTTAATAGAGAATTAATGTGCTCAACCTGTGCTTAAGTGGGATGTTCGTATCAAATTTAATTCCTTAAATTTAAATGCTCGCACGACCTCCCAAAACCCTTTGGTATCTCTAACAGTTTTTAATTTCTCAATATTCAGTTCTGTATAATCTCGTTTTTTTTTTTTTTCAATTTTACTTCTTATATAAATAAGAAGCTTTTTTCTGCAATTGTTTCAAGTAATTTAAAAGATAGTTTAGACATGTTTATAAACTGTTACCATGGTTACCCATGTTATTTTAAATTGTCTAAAATTGGTTTGGAATATGAAATAACAGACCCTACTATGGAACAATACTCTCGATGTTTTCTAGCTCTCAAGACACAACTGTTATGCCTTAATTGTATAATAAATTAAGCAAACAATTATCAGTATATATTAATTTAGATTATTATTATATATATATATATATTCCTATATATAAATATATTAACATAACAATATCATATTGTATATATTTAATATTTAATAGAAACGTTGTGATATTAATTTTTAACAACAGCCACAACAATATAAAATTGTATTATATTATTTAATCATGATAAAAGCCTAACTCGGCGGCTTCGTGGGACTCGCTTGGGAACAAATCTTGGGGAAAAAAATATATAAATGAAATAATGAAAACACGAGATGTTATTAGAAACATTCTGAAATCCATTCAGCGGTTCTCTGACACAACAAGATTATTAAAAAAAAACATGACATATTTTAGCTAATCTTTCTATATAAATAGGTAAATATATATTAAGTTCAAATAAGGGACTGATTGCCTGGGTTGTGAGGAAATTAGGTTTAGGACCTTTGGTCGAAATAGGATGTCTGTGGAAGAGCTTAGGCTATTTCCGCTTAAGGTTATTGTCCGATATACCGGAATGCGGTAAATCTTAGATGGATTAGATCTGGGTCTGGGATATTTGTTCTAGACCCGGTTTGTTGTTGTTTTTCTTGGGGTAGTTATATGAGCCCAGTGTGGCTTTGGATAGCGTAGGGTTTGGTCCCTCCCCACAGGCAAATAATAATAATAAGTTCAAATAAAATTAAAACAAAAAATCTGTTGTGAAACACTCACACGACCTTTTCTTACTGCGAAATGGCAAATTTTCTTCACACTCACAATTCTTATTAGTGTTTTAAACCGTCGGCATTTTTATGGAGAAAATCACAAAAAAAACTGAAAAACTTATTCAAAGTAAAGTCTCGCACTTCTTTGTCAACCGATTTTCTTTAAACTGGGAATTTTGGCAACTTATATTAATTCTAATGAATATTATTTAGTTGACAGAATTGTATAGCACATTGTTGAAATGAAATTAGCACAATAGACGAAACCATAACTCCACCTCTCCCCCAATTAAACGAATTTTCCCAAAGAAATATGTTAAATAGAAGTTGTAATTCTTTGTATGTGTAGTTATTATATATAAAGTTTTAAGAAATCGTAGGAGCCATTTTCGAGAAAATCACAAAAAACCGAAAAAAAAAACATTCAGTAAAGTGACACTTCCGGTTGAACGATTTCTACGGAAAGGGTTATGCTTAGGTCTCTTGGTAAGACTTGAACGAAATATTAGATTCTTTGTTTTTGAGATATCATGTCTCTCTCACACAAACACACAACACGCACACACACGCGCCCGCGCCAATTGCTGAAAACCACTTTTTTGGATACAAAACGGATATTTCCGGTGAAAACATGAAATCGAAAATTTGATACGATTACAATAATTCTTCTTACTAACAATATAACAAAATAATAGTAAATAGTAAAGAAAAAGTAAAAATGGAGTTGGTTTAAACAGCGCTTGTCTTCGGACCGCAATGTAAATCACTTCCAGTGCTACCTATATTAATTAACCTCTATATTTAGGTTAGATCAACAAGGTACAAATTTTATGTTTAATTAAAATTCGGGAATTTAAAGTTTTATTAATTACAGAAAGAGAAAGTATGTCGTGTGTTTTAAATTTTATTGGAACAAAAATAAAACAAATAAGTAACTTATGATTAAAACCAACTAAAATAAAATAAAAAAATCACATATTTTGTAAATCGATCAAAGACTTCCTGTTTCTCATAAAAGTAAATAAAATCCACTCTCGCATACACCACTAAGAAGAGATAGTAAAAATTATCTGTATGGATTCTGTTAATTAATTGTTTATAATGGAAACGTCTACTAGAATATATATATTTAAGTACCTATATTAGTGCTTAGCGGAACATTTACTGTGCTACGTAATTGGCACTTCCTTAATGGTATACAGTCCTACCAACCTAGTTATTGCTTCGTTAACTTTCACACACTTTCACATTATCATTTGAAATATGGAGAAAATAATAAAAAAAAAATCTGAGGATAAATTTACTGAATTATATTAATTTACAAATGGGGCCACCACTTTTAAGAAATAAATTTAGGCATTATTTTCGAAATAACTATTTTTATTAACACTCACTGGTTTTTGAAGAAAAGATAATGCGTAACCAGTTTGATGGATTTTGTCCGAAATTTTCGTGTCAAATGAGACGATAGAACTCTAAGTGATTACCAAATCTTGAGCTTTCAGCAGATTTTCGTTTTTCAAATATTTTTTTTTTAGATAGATACATAATGCTTTCTGGTATTTTATCCGTTGTAGCATTTCTTCGTAGGAATAAAAGGAATTTTGCATTTCCTTCCGAGCAATAAAGAGAACATGCATGCTACGACAGATAAAATACCAGATGTTATCCAGCATTGCGGACCCAACCACATATTCAACAGATCATACTTTATTGTTGGTTCCGCAAAGATAGCAGGCTTCTTTTTGTGGTCATAGACTGGTTTCGGGCCTTCGCCTATCATCTGTCTATGACTGTGCTTTTTGGCAAACAGTGCACAGAGCAAATTTAGTTGATACACTGGTCTTTAAATGTTTTTGTTAGGGCCTAACTAGGTTGGTATCTGAGTGGGAAAAAACAACACAAGTTTCGGTCTTTAAAGGGGCATATTGTATCCTTTAAAAATGGAAACATCCAACACGTACGGATGTGTAACTTAAACTACGTTTTTTTTGAAGGAGATTTACCATATTTAAGAACCCATATTTAAGTGTATATGCGTGCGTGGATGGCGTATGTGAATTATGTATGGTGAAATGCGAAATATGTTTGTGTTATCAAACAACTTGCTTATATAGATTGATTGTTTAACAAAATATTATTTATATATCTATACTATCTTACGATCATTCAGCTCGTATTTTATCATTTCTTGTCAGTAACTATTTCACAATAGCCCACGGCTGACACAATATTATTTCGCACTGTTATAAATAATTAAATAAAATAGCAAGATAGTAGGGGGTAATTAATTATTAAGTAAATCTCCTACAAAAAAACATAGTTTAACTCCACGTGTTGGATGTTTCCATTTTTAAAGGGTAACAATATGCCCCCTTTAAAGACCAAATCATATGTTGTTTTTTCCCATTCAGTTACCACACCCTCATAACCTAGTTAGGTCTTAACAAAAACATTTAAAGGACCAGTCAGTGTATCAACTAAATTTCACTCTGTGCAAAACTATGTTATCACACTGTTTAACAAAAAGCATCCTGATGATTGATGGACGAACACCCGAAACCGGTTGATGACCACAAAAAGAAATAGGCTATCACGGAAAATATCTCGAATGATCATGCTTTATTTCCAATAAATTTACAAAACTCTAGGAGTATCAACTTTAGCAGCTAAAACCTCCTAAAGGTAAATATATATATACTTGTATACAATTGTTTAAAGTCTAATATATAAATGATTTAGGAAAAATTAAAAAAAAAAAAAATTCGTACTCAGAAACCTTAAAACATGTATTTGTGGTGAAAACTCAATTTCCAAAATTTAATAGGATCGCAATAATTCTTACTGAGTAAAAAAAATAAAACGCTTAAAAGCTTTTTTTTAAAAAAAATAAAAAGCTACAGTTCGATGAAAAAGTGAAAATGACGGCTACACTTTTAAATGGATTGATATTTTTATTTCAATTAACCCTGAAAAACAAAATTCAAATCTACAAAACCATAATAAGACCAATTTGGACCTACGGACTACAACTATGGGGAACTGCCAAACCGACACACACTAATCGGATACAAGCCATACAGAACAAGATACTGCGAACAATCACACAATGCCCATACTATGTTTCTAACATGACGCTACATACTGACCTTCAAATCCCATTTGTACACGACCTCACACAACAACTTTACAAACGATTCTACAGCAAACTAGGAACACACACGAACCCGCACGTCACAAACCTGTCCTCCCTAACCATTCCTGGGAATCCTCCCAGACGGTTGAAGCGCCAGTGGCCAAGGGACCTCCTGTCACAGGAAGAGGAGTAACAAGACCAGGAAGAGTGGCATTGGCCACCTCCTTCAAGCCTTCAAGCCACATGTATCTTAGACCACATTTACTTATTGTACTGTTGTTACAGATTGTAAATATAAATAAACAAACAAACAAAAAAAAAAAAAATTTACTTTATTAATCAAATTTTTATAATAATTTATTTAATTTATAAGAAAATCTATATTTTTCAAGAAATAATTAAAGGCAATGGATTTAGGTTTGTTAAAATATAAAATGTTATAATTAAATATCTATCTATTATATATTTATATAATATTATATATAATAAATATTATCTATTTTATATTTATCTATTTGTTAATAAATAAATAGTTTTTTCAACTGTGCTTTTTATTCGAGAAATTTGTAACTTTATTCTAAATTAAATTCTTTTTTTATGTAAATATCAATCAAACGTTTATGGGAGGGGGTAAAAGAAGATAAATAGAAAGGGATCAAATGCGGTAAACTCCCACTGAGTTGATAATTCATAGGTAAGCCGCCGGCACAAGTTGATAAATAGAAGAAGAAAAAAAGAGGTATATATTCATGAATACAGATAGCTTTATTTGTCATGTGAATTTTCTTGACGCTGAAAAAAATTTTCCTTCATTATATTTAAACTGTAGTAATATTATCATAGAAATCTCTTAAATACTAAAAACTTATATTTTGTCAATATTGAAATATTTCCAATTATTATTTGAAAGGATAATAATATTATTTATTTCAAAATAAATAACTATTTCCATTTTCTAGCTAAGAAAAAACTCTGGAAGAGTAGATCAGAGAAGGAAGTGATTAAATATAATAGAATGCAAATGTTGGATTTCTATGTTTAAAGTGTTCTATAGCATAATTAGTAAACATTATTAATTAATTATGCTATGTGTACCACATAATTACCAAAATTTATATATAATAACCCCTTCCGGTCTGAATTAAACCACAGGAGAAGCTTATCTCCAGTTGTATAGCTTTTATTAAACTTTAATGATTTTATTATAACTCTAATGATGGATTAAATTTAACTAAAAGCTTCGTATTTGATCTATTATATATATATATCCTGCCATAAATCATAAATACTGATCCAATATTTCAATCAAACATTATTAATGTTTTAAATATCGTTAATTGCACTTCGTACCTTATTAGTAAATAGAGTATCATTAATATGGAATGACTGACAAAAAAAAAAAAAACGTTTTGCTGTAATAGCTCTTCTCATAAGTTGGACAAATCAGCTTCTCAGATTTTTTGAAACACTTCAGCCTGTGGTTATTAGCCGTTTGTTTGTTTATCTTATCATCAACAAGTACAACGAGACTCTCTCTTTCAGGGACTACCTCCGTTCAGACGTCCTAGAACAGATCGTACAGAAAACGCGAAACAAGACAATCATGACTTACGTGATGGCCATCTAATAAAGATCTACGTCGAGGCTGATTAAAGCCACAGGATGGATGCTGATTGGCAAAATCACTGATCAGACATTAATACTTGGCCTAAAGCAAATTAAAACCAGGATATATCTAAAGTTCTGTTGCAGTGTTACGCACACGGTCTTCACAGACAAATTTTGTTTTACTTTTCAGCAAAGAGGAAGAATTTAACCGATAAACGATAGCTCACAGCTTTAAAGAAGCATATGAAGCGACTGGTAAAATTTAAAAAGAGCATCATCCGAATTTCATTATGGTTTGGTGGGGGGAGTGAGCTATCAGGGAGATAACAGAATTTATTCTTTTTTTTAAACACACCGTATTGGGCCATTCCCGAGCTCTCACTCATAACAGCCCAATGATTATACTTCATCCCCAATGATACCGAAACTAGAATGATTCCACAAGCAAGAATATAAGAAGGAAGGGCACAACAAGGTAACGTCCATAAATTATAATGAAATTATGCCACCATAGCAAAATAAGCTAAGAAACCAGCATCGCATTCATAACTCATTCATACAATAAATACATTCATACTTCACGCATGCAGACAAAATTCCTATCCTAATTGACCTCTCAGTACTCGATATTCCTGATAGGTCCGCTAAAAACGCGATAACTACCCAATCTAAGTCATTCATGCCACAGTCATATAATAAATTACTAATATCCGACACATACGCTCCGCCTTGAAAATCTCCCCACAGCATACTACGTCCTAGAACCTCTTCTGCAAACATTTTTAAAGGCATCGTATGCACTGAGATTTTCCAGCAACAAGGTCAGTATATTATTATCAATACGAATATGATAGCCTATAGCCACTCCATAATTTTGCCCGGAGATCCTCATTTTCAAATACATTCAAAAATAATATGTTCAGCGGTCTCCAATTCACCACAACGACAGCAACCATCACTTACTGCGTAAGAAAAATCTATGGGTACTATTCTTCTACCTATTGTCGCATTTGGCAAAAACCTGTAGGTGGTTTAAGAGATAACAGAAATCCATTTTTGTGAAAAAGATGTTAAAATTTTACGCGAAGAATTACTAAAGGGATATTTTAGAATTCGTTGTAAAACTTCTAAATCAAAGCTCAATTTTCAAATACTTATTGGATTTTTCAGCAAGATTTAGCCCTGCCAATAAGGCAGGGACCAGTCCAGAGTGGTTTAACACGGAACAATCGTGAGTTTATTAGCTCTGCATAATTCGATCGATGATTGTGGCCAAGGAGACATATATAGCTAGAGGTGAACAGTAAAAAAAAAAAAATACTAATAAAATATAAATCAGCTGCGATTTTAAAACTATCTAAGATAGAAGACATTCATTGACTATTAATAAATTGATCTAATTCATTAATTACAATTAAGAAAAAATTATAATGCTTCCTCCTTACTGGGGGCACGAGAAAGTAAAAATAACTGGGGCGAAACATTCTCTTACCGCCGTTTCCAATTTTCAATTAACAAAATTTTCTTTAAACTTCAACTACTTTAAATTAGTGTGAAAACAAATCTAAACAAATGTAATTAGTGCGAAAGTGGAACCGTGCAATTAAAATGGCACTTAAGAGAGGACGCTAGCGCCACGGCTCCTACAGAACTTTCTGAAAACATAGTTCTCAGTGAAGAAAGTTCCAAACAAATAACAAATGTGAAAGACATCAATTTAAATAAAATTATTAAGATCGTTTTGTTTTATTATTTAAATCAAAGTCTGAAATAAAAACCTATTCAGTAAAATTACGCACCTGTTTAAGTGTTTTGATATTATTTTCCCTAAAAGTAACAGGGTGTATGCAAAATAAAGGCTGTTTTTTCATTTATTTATTGTTCAAGATACTGCCGAGTGTGATTGCTGTTGCAAGCCATTTTTCTGCCTGCTCATGGATCCCTCGCTGATTCCATTCCTTGGGCATGGAATCAAAAACCTCCTGCACTCCAATCTCAACTTCGATGAAGTTATCAATTTCTTCCCTGCAAAGAAAGTGTGCGATGGACCGAAACAAATGCTAGTCGGTTGAAGCTGTAATGGAATCGTTTGATGTGATTCCTGATGTAGTAGATGTCTTGAAGGGGGCAGAAGTTAGTTGAGAGATTTTTGGAAGTTAGAGCTCGAATTATTAATACGGATTTCATAAAAATAAACTGTATTTTAACAATAATTTTAACGTAATATAGGGTAACTAATAACAACAAAATACTTAGGAATAAAATAGAAAATAGATAACTAATACATTAGAGTGATAAAACAAACGAACTAAGATGCACTACTAAAAGATAATAAGTTTAAATAAAACTGTATATAGACGCGTAAACTGCTGCTCGTGTATATAGACGTGCTCGTATAGTCGTATATGATATAATGATCCTCTCGTTGTATATGATAGAGTTTATATATTGGTGTTGGCCACACTCACACCAAGACATCTGTCCTAGTGTGCGACCTTGTGCGACCTTCGTAGTTTGCTGACCTTATTTAGGTCAGTGGCCAACCTTATCGGTGCTTGCTTTGATGTAAAGTATTGAAAAGGGCTTTGTTGTTTGTTTGGCCGGCATTGTCTTGAAGACGGCGGCCTGCTAGGTCGCTGGTTATAAATTATTCTTTTATTACTGCCATCCTTTGTGAAGATAGCAGCTGGCTGGAACCACTTTGACATTGCAATGACTTTCCATGTCATTACAGAGCTAAGACTGGACTACAGAGTGGGTGTAAAAGAAGTTCAATTCCATCAAGTTCTTCAATATTTTTCTTTAGTCTGACAGGTGGGGCTTTATCTTGCTGGGAAAAAACTTATATGCGACTGAACAAAGCTAGATAATGGTGGGTCATTTTTTTTTAATAAATTCTAACTAGTTGTTGTCAGTCAAATTGTCGTAATTCATGGAAATCTATCGGGGAATGAATTCGTGATGAATTATTCCTTCATAGTTCTAGATCACGCAAAACATCGACATTTTCTCAAAATGCCCACGTGAACTAACTGGAAAGGATGTTTGACCTTGGTCCAACCATTGACCCACCTTCCTCAGACTTTCGCTAGTAAATCCCTTTCTCATCAATTGTCACTATTCTTTTGTAGTAGCGCATGTCAGATCTATTTTTTTAAAGATACGTTAATGGTAAGTTTCCCATTCTCCTGGCAGTCTGTTGAGGTATAAGTTCATGCGGCATTATCCTACATCTCCTGTACAGCATGGAATGGCGGCTAGCGGAGTCTTTAGACCAGTTTTGCAGCAAATGCGCGAATGTCTCAAAGTTGAATTTGATTCGACGACAGCTTTCCGTAAAACCTCATCAACGTTACATGATAGCCGCCCTCAATTGGGTGTCTTTTTTTTCTAAGGTCGTATCACCATTATTAAATTTTTAAAAACCATCACCAGGCAGTACACTGATCAAGGACATCTTCCCATTGATTTCACACAGAGCAAGCCTAGTTCAGGAACTTTACATTATTTTTTCCTATAGTGATGTAAAATTATTAATACTTATGCCGTAAGACAAACTTATATTTTTCTGACAAAAACTCACAATTGAACTGACTTAATATCCATTGCGGACATAATATTATTCTATAAACAATCTACACAGTTATGAAGAAACTTGGTGAGGATCGGTCAAGAAAAACAATCAATTATGCCAACGTTTCAACAGTTTCCTGTCTTTATCAAGGCTTTAATATATAGAAAGTCGTGAAGATGTGGAGAAAGAATTTTTAAACATATACATTTGTCACAACGCAGAAACATAAAAAAGGAAATTAAAAGTTACTAGTGTCTTGTCTTAAATCATCTTCAGAAAAAAATGAAAAAAATATTTTGATGGGTATTAATCAGAATATCTTTTTTTCCGATATCTATTTTTCCCTCTTTTTTTTTCGATACACCTCATTATTTTGTATATTGGCCACGAAAGCCTCTTGTCTCAATAGCATGCAATAAAATGACTATGAGTGCCTAGAAAAAGTCTGTTACAAGTTTCTTCATATTGCAGTTCTCTAATTCTAATTGAGAACTTTTCTTCAAATAGGAAAATTCTAGAGCGTAGACCATAACTTGAACAATTTAACTTTAATATGTCAAACTATTATTTTTTTTGGCATTAGCCGGTCAGGCCGTAGCCATCATTATACACTGCTTAACTTGTAACAAAAGAAATGGCATTTTCCAAAACTTGACGGAATTCAACGAATCAAACATGCCTTATGTTAAACGTCTTAATTCTGAACATCAGAATAACAGTCATCTTTTATATGGGTGTCGTGTGCCAATCTGCGTCACACAATCGCCGCTCCAAAGTACAGTTAGTTATCATGTGAGTGAGGCCATGACAGCCAGAAGCTGCCACCACTGTGTTGACATTTACCGCCCCCACCCCCACGATAAAACACAAACAAGCTTCGAAAAACATACTCTCTAACCTAAATCATTCAGCGCTAATAAATACATTTGCACTGATCGCAGCCAATTTACAACTGCCATACCCAAACACTCACTATACTTATGTATACAATTTAAGCCTTTTTTTGGTGGGCTACTTGATATTCTTACCATCCCTTCGACTCAACCTAACGATTATAGTATCTATATGCACACACACAAGCGCATACACACATAAAAACGTGTTTCATGAAAAGTCTTGATTTTCGCTATATTTTCACTTTTATCTTAACCAAGTATTTAAACATAACCTTATATACCTCAACTTTATAATTCCATAAGTTGTAGCATAAGTAAGAGGATTAATTAGCAGTTGACTTGACTCAATTGACATAGTTTTTCTTTTCTCTGCGAACAAAGAACAATGCAAAAATAATATGTTCGAGGTCTTCATTTTCACCACGCAGAGAGCGCTACTTCCAGCGTTTATTTTAACTAAATACTGTTTGCAAATGCTATGATTAGTCCGTAAATTAAATGGATCTGCTGAAATTAACTTCACAAAGGTGATTCAAATAACTAATGAAAATAAAAAGTTAAAAAAAATTGAACTGAAAACTATTTTTATATTTATTTGTCGGTCAGAAAGTTTTCCTCGTGTCTAGAATTACTTAGAAATCTTCTTTAACCAGTTAATTAACTTTGGAATATATTCAAGTTGATACTTGCTTTGAAACCAAATTCATTGCGTTCACCAAATATCCCTTTTTAACCTTAGATTTCAAACAAATAATTTGTCCTTAGTTAATGCAATTTTAACTTGGAAAAGATGATAATGAATTGCCACTTTATTCAAGCTGTTCTTTTCCTAATTTTAACACTTAACTTACAGCAAATACAATTAAAGAGAAACAATTAAAAATACATAAACAAAAAGAAGTAACAATATAATCGCTTTTTAATAACAAAGAATTTTGTTGCGAGAAATTAATTTAAAGAAAGATTCTAAAAAAACAGAAATTACATTAAATTGTTTAATCGTAATTTAATTAAGTAAGATAAAAAGCTGCATTATCCAATAGGAATATTGGATAATATGACGTTTCCTTTTTGATGTCAGAAAACATTGCATTATATTCAAATTAAATAATTATTGAATAAATTTAAATTTTAAAATTTATATTCGTATATATATATATTTAATATATACAGGCGTCATGAGTGATAACAGACCTGGAGTTGAGTTCGATTTTACCGAAAAGTCCTGTTTTGGCCTCGGATTTTTTTCTGATTTATGAATATAAAAATTTGATATATTTTATAAGATATTTTAAGTAGTTAAATACAATTTAAATATAAATTCATATTTTTAATATAAAGAAATATTTATTTTTTTTAGCAAAGCAATCTGTCATAAGATGGAAGGATGTTTCCTCTTCTATCTTACAGACTCTACAAAAGGGGTATGGCATGAGCCCCATTAATTAGGTGTCTTCTTAAACTACAATGCCCATAAGGGATCTAACCAGATGCCTGATAGAGGTCCTTGAAACACACACCAACATCTCATTAATCGCCTTGTCCTGCCCCGCAATGAGCATCTCAGACTGCCGACAACCCAGGGTGCTCATGCACAGGAATGAATGCTGTGCAGCCATCCATGACTCTGGAAGCTTGACAGACATGAGCCTGATACACCAACAGCCGGCTCGGGACCAGTGAAAGGGAGATAGACGCTTAATTTGGCAAACCTATCTACCTCCTCATTTCCAAATATTCTGATATGACCTGGTACCCAGAATAGAAGCGAATCTTTCTAAGAATAAAGCTCGTTTAAATAAATTGTTTTTCCCTGCATAAATTCCATTTGAAATTGGCCAAGTTTGATATCCAAATGTTTGTGAAGGGACGTTACAGCAGTCATAAAATATAAATATATATGTATTTTTTCCTAAGGCGGAATATGAGTGATTACTACATTCTTCTTTGGGCAGCCGAATATAAAAATACTCTACAATCTCAATTATTTTTCATTTGAATGCAACTTAGGATATGGTAGGCGTTTATAATTTATCCGGTATTATAAAGAATGTAAGCGGTAGAAAATTTAATATCTATTTTGTGTAGGCGTGGCTATAAATAATCATGGCTTGTTACAGAGTGAAATTTGCCGTAAATATTTTGCTGGGTAACCCTGGTGGTACATTTTTTTTTTGTCGTTATTAATGTTTCCCAGGGTTCGGCCACATGCTTGAGCTTTATACTTTTCTTTTATCAGATGACCTGTTTTCTTACATAATTGTTTTTTTACTTGATCGTATATAAATAACAAGTTCCTCTGGATGGACTACATTGGTCGCAATTATCCCAGTTCATTGCTCTTTGTACCACAGTGGCTTAGCCATATTCCATCATTGTTTAGTTAAATTGGTAATCACTCTTTCTGTTTTTGGCAGTTTTTCCAATTTTCCAGAAACTCAGAGCCATGATGTCCGCCTTGAGAGAAAACTTTTTTTATAACATGAAAGCTGATGTGCATTATAGCATATTAAAGTAATACTGTTACTTTTTCCCTCTAAACTAGCTACTGCAACTAGTTTTAAGTGGGTCCGTATAGATAAAATACTTCCACTTCAAAAAGACAAACACCAATTTATTGTTTTACACAATAAATTATAAATACAAGACTTAATAATAATTAATTCACAGTTTAAACCACAAAAGTTCACTTTGTTCACCTTTTATACACTTTCCACAAACGTACACTTCGTTTGTAACTAGAAAAACTATCTTAGACTCGCTGTTGTCCCAACTATTTATACCGGTGGAGAAGGGTCTAGAACTTTCTCGATTCTTCTAGAGAGAGCTAGAGCGCTTCCAAGCGGCCACTAGGAGGACTTGAGGTACCTGCTTTCTCTCTTAGATGGCATTAGTGGTGCGTTACAATTCTGTTTAGTTTACCGCTTGGATTTTTGCATTTCTTGGATTTCTAAAACTGATGCATCTCTTTCTTAGACTTATTTAACTTAAAGTGTGTGTATATGTGAACAAAATATCTAATAATGAAAAATCACAATAAATTCAAACTTGATATACCGTTTAGATAACATTCATCGAATCAACAAGAAAGTCTTGGTCAAAAATCATCAACCGGAAGTATATTTTACTGAATACTTTCATTTTCTTCAGTTTTCTCTACATTTTTGTTTTTTTGTTTTGAAAGCGGTTCCAAGATTACTCTTAATCTGATATGCTAACTACACCACATAGCCCTGATATTTTATTAGAATAGGCTTAGGTCCGGAAGAAATGATGTTGGGTGTTCTGGGGAAGCTAAGACTCTTAAATGGGACTGTTTTTTTTCTCAAGTGCATTTGAAAATATCGTATGGACCTATTAAAGAAGACAATAATACGAAGGATGAGAATTAAAGATGTTTCACAAGTAAATAATCTGATGTGAAACACTCACACCACTTTCTCTTAGTTTAATACGTACAATTTAATCAAATAGTTTGCTAACGTTTAGATGGGCTAAGCCATAAAAAAAATATGGTAGAAGTTTTAATATATAGCTGAGTGTAAATTAAATTCTAAATTTTAACTCAAATTGGCAGGCCCCCTCAGATCCAACCCCTCTCAAACCAGGTTTCCCACAAAAATATTTCAAATGAAAATTGTAGAATTGTAAGTGTGTTATAGAACTTGGAGCATTCCAAGTTAAAAAAAAATTCGTTCTAGCCAGTTTTCGAGAAAATGCCTAAAAAGCTCAATAAAGTTATTCTATGGAAACTATGCACTTCCGATTAACTACTTTTCTTCAAATTTGGAATTCAGCAATGCTTCTGCATTGTACTGAAATGGATATGTTAGTGGCAAGCATAACGCTACTATTTCCCTCAAAACACCCCAAAAAATATCAATTGTTTCAAATAAAAGTGAAAAGTATTTATATGTGTAGATAGTTTTTTCCCTCAGTTGTAACCCTACTAAGGAAAAGTTTATTAATTTTTCTACATACTTCATATAATATATTACCTGTAATTAATTGCGTATATATTATTAATAAAGAAATTTTAGATTCTTAAATTAAAATTAACAAGAGAAGAGTCTCGATAAAACACAACAAGTAAATAAAAAAATCTGGTGTGAAACACTCACACAACTTTCTCTTACTCCAGTTGTCAAAATCATAATGGACAAATTTTATAGTTTTTTAGAGATCACAGAACTTTGGTAGCTTTGTCTTTTCACCCCTTCTCTCAGGGGAGAATTATACTAACAAGAGAAAGCATTCTTTCAGGACAGTCTGCATTCTGCTTCTAAACAAGAACAGTCTAAAACAGACACCGAACCAGAACACTTGTACCAGTAAACATCACTGCAAGGTATGAAGTTAAAAACAGTAAGAGTTTTGCACTTAAATCTAATAAATAATTGATTTATAACCTAATTACTGTTTGGTATGAGAAGCATTTTAAAATTCTTAAAGTTATATCTTATTAATCTACCAGTGTTGCTTAAATATTTCTTATTACTTCTCGTCTCTTGGAATCAGACCACTAGCCCTTTTACAAAACTTACACACAAGCTAAAACAACAGCACAGACATGAATTGTGATAGTGTGTATGTTCAAAGAGACGAGAAGTAATAAGAAATATTTAAGAAACACGGGTAGATTAATTAAATACGATTATCTTTAAAGAAATTTAAATGCTTTTCAATAGCACAGTAATTATGTTTATAAATCAATTATTTATATAGATTAAGGGCAAAACTCTTATGTTTTAACTTATAACTGGCACTGATGATTACTAGTAAAAATGTTCTGGTTCGGTGCCTGCTTCAGACTGTTCTTGTTTGGAAGCAAAATGCAGACTGCCCTGAAAGAATGCCTTCTCTTGTTAGTACAAATCTTCTCCTGAGAGAAGGGGTAAAAAGACAAAGCTACCAAAGTCCTTTGAATTCTTTCTGTAACTGTAGTCTTCTACCTGCGTAGTCTTCTACCTGTGTTTTTGCCAGCGAATGTGCATTCTTCTCTCAAATAAAACAGATATAATTTCTATAATTCTGGCATCCATCACCTTTAGATTCTTAAATTAAAATTAACAAGAGTCACTACAAGTTCGGTAAGAAACAACAAGTAAATAAAATAAAATAAAAAATCTTAAAAATAAAAATGCAACAAAACAAAACAATGAAATAAATGAAACAGAATGAATGAATCTTTATCAATAGTTAATTTCGTTAAAGTTAATATTTACAAATTTCAAAAACAAATCAATATTGTCTTCTGAAATGAGCTGCGCTCCTGATATTGGTAATGCATTTCCTCTGCATGTCACTGATCTAATTAAGGCTGCTCTGTGTCTTTCCACCAATGGACATACATATATAACATGGTGGATGTCTTGGATGGAGTTTAAGTCACAGGGATAATAAGGAGTAATAAGGACTGAATAATGTTGAACCTAATTCAAATATGCCTTGTTTGGTCCGTGTCCTGATAAGAAGTGAGTGAGGATACTTGTAATCGGAATGTGTGTATTTAATCTGTGTGAAACAGTTGCAAAGAATTTTTTTGGTTTTTGAGTCCCTTTCTGCATCCTCCTCCATAAATCTTCCCATTTCTGGATACTTTCCTCAATGATCATTTTTTCATGTGTTTTAGGGCATTTATAGTAAGCTAGATTCAGGCTATCGTCTATAGATGTATGTTTTGCTTCCTTATCGGCTTCTTCGTTCCCTTGGAGTCCTGCATGAACTTTCACCCAGTTCAGAGTGATCTTAATATCATCCCTCTTGAGGTTTTTAATCCTTTTCCTGGCTTGTTCACCTAAGATAACCATGGTTGGCCGCATTTTTTATAGCTTCTAACGAAACCCGACAATCCGTCATAAATGCTACATTTTTTAATTTGTAGAGCTCGTTTGTGTCAGCTACCCATACCAAAGCTTTTAATAAAGCTAAAAGCTCTGCCTGATTATTGGAACTGCATTCATGCAGTCTTATTATTTTTTCGCTGGATTGTTGGATGTGTGCTATTCATTCTAATTTATTATTGAATATTTCAACTGTTTGACCATACTTGTGCAATTGGAAGGAATAGACAGTTTTAAAAACGAATCGTACAAAATTGTCCAGAAACCCGGTCCGCATGCAGACCTTGTGGACAGCCTCTGGAAACAGGAACCGTTTCAACGACATTATTCGCCAGATGACCGCTTCCCTCTCAGAGAAGTAGCTTCTAGTAAGGTTGAACCGATATCTTCGGTAATCGAACACTCTTAACTGATGAACAATTGCTGGCCACCATGCTGCATTACACGCATCTTCAACATCCAATGAAATCATTAAAATTTGCTCCTAAGGTGGTTTGACACAAACTTGTTGGCTTTATAGATGGCGTTAATCGCGCTTGTTTGTGGCCTAAAACCGTCCTGTTGATCGCTAAGATAGCAATAGTTGTTTGAATTTAGTTAGTGCATGATGCGATCAATAAGGATCTTTTCTAAAACTTTTCCTCCTACAGGAAGCAGGCTAATTGGACGGAATTTTTCCGAGCCTTCTTCCTCACCTTTCCCTGGTTTACATATAGCTTTCACGAAGGCCTGTTTCCAGTGTTTGGGGAAAACTGTTCTTCTTAAACACTCATTGTAAAGGGAAATAATGCTCTTTGGGTAGTCTTTAAAAATCTCTATTAGTATTTTGCTATTTATACCATCCCTTCCGGGAGCTTCCTGTGGGTCAAACCTCTCAATAGCTCTCTTAATTTCATATTCTGAAAATGGCTTGTCCTCAGTAGTTTCAATACCATAATCCATTTCTAATCTCTTTTCCATTTGCTGGTCCGAATCTTCAACTGAATTATCACCTGGAAAAACCCGTCCACCAATACTTCCAAAGTTTCTTTAAGCGACGAAGTAAATTTATTATCCTTCCTTTTAACTGTACTCCAACATTGAGCCCGTTTTTTTGTTTTGTTTTTTTCCTGCCGCTGTCTTATAAACTATATTCCAGGCATCAAGTTTTCCGGTATTATTACAATATAACTTCCATGACTCCAGCTTAGCCGCATATAGTTTTTCTTGATACACCCTTCTAAGCTCGAAATAATCCCTCTTCCTTTCCTCTCTTAGAGATGGATCATTATAAGTTCGTTGGTAGCTTCTCCTTTTCCTCCTAACTATTTTCCTGAGATTAGTAAGTTCTTCGTTCCACCATTTCACAGACCTGTGTTTGAAAGTCTTATTACCCTTAATAAAAGGGATTGATTTAACGCAAGCTTTATTGATTGAATTTTCTATATCCAGAATCATACTGTTTAAATTTGTTGATTTTCTTATTTTATTATTTAAAGCTTCTTCCACGTTATCAGCTTTAAACTTGAATAATTTTCTGAATTCAATCCTTAAAATATTATTAAATTTTTCCCAGTCCGCCTTATTTGTTATAACCCTAACTGGTTGATCGCATTTGTAAACACAATATCCTTTATTTATTTCTATCTGAAAAAATAATGTAACTATGGTCAGACAGGCTTTCATCTATACAATTTTCCCATTTAACAATAGACGAAATAACTGAACCATTTGCTAGGGTCAAGACAATTTTATTTTCACCATTTTTACTATGAAAGGTTAGACGGCCATCGTTTTCATTTATTAATAGTAAATTATTTATTATAATGAATTCTTCTAATAATCTCTCTCTCCTGTTGGTTAATACATCATACCAAAATTTAGATCTAGCATCACTATCCATTGCAATGATAAAATTATTTCTGTTATTACTCCATCTAATAATACCTTCCAGTTTATTGATTTGATCTTGAATGTCAACATTATAATCTAAATAAGCTGACAATGCTAATATTTTCCTATTTAAATACATAACTTCCACTAATAAGATTAGATTAGAAACGGGGGGGAACGAGCCTCATTCCACTGCGACCTACAAGACGAGGTCTATTGTGGATCCCCTTAAATTATAGCACAAACCCCATGTTTGCCCTCCTAATCAGTCCTAAGCAAAGCTGAGAGCGGCTCCATCATGAAGCTCATAGCTTCGGGATTGCCGTCCCCAATTGAAGAAACATTGTCCTCGCCAGCCGGCACACTCACAGAGGATATGCGCCGGTGTTTCCTCCTCTGTCTTGCAGAATCGGCATACCGCACTATCTGCAAGTTGTAGATGGCGCATGTGTCTGTTCAGCCTACAATGCCCTGTTACTAGACCCACAATTAGCCTATGGCTCAGTATGGTATGGCTCAGTAGATCTCTGGTAAATTTAGGCAAATGTCTCTTGATAAAAAGCTTGTCCTGGTGTTCTCGCCCACCAAAGCAGACGCTGTTCTTCCATCCAACCTTTAATAGAAGTTTGAATAAGGCTCCTGGACGCAAACGAATAAGCCGCAGCAGGGTTCGGTGCCTATAAAGGTATCCTGCGAACCCTCCCTCGCTAGGGTATCCGCTCTTTCATTGCCCAGAAACCCCGCATGTCCCAGCACCGAGGCGAGTGTCAGTTTGTTCCGAGTACCCACCTCGGTTAGGGCAAGTAGGCTATTCCACACCAGTCTTGAGTCTATTTGGTGTGAAACTTCCACTAATACAAAATCCTCATTAGATAGCTGGATAATCAACGTACAGTAAATATTTTTATTTACAATTCTTATTATAGCTGATCTTTTCCTATTTAATCCATAATCTAATGTATGTCCATCTGTGACAGTCCACTAACTTTATTATTTTTTGTGTATGGTTCTTGAACGTTATACAATATCACGTGTAGATAGTATACGAAGTATAAAAAAAAAAAGTCGTTCAGGCCGTTTTCGAGAAAATTGCTTATAACTGAAAGAAAAAAATTAAGTCATACTTCCGGTTGTTGAATTTTACTGAAAACCTTCTTGCCAGATGCGGATTACCGTCTAGTAATCTAAAAGGACCATCAGGTATCTAAAAGGAATATCAAATATGAGCTCACTTTTTCATTTTTTAGCACATATATTTTGTGCACATACATACATACATAATTTGCTATAAACAATTTTTCGTGCTCAGGTGACACCTCTTACTAAGAATAAAAAAAACAATAAATTCTTTTATTCAATGTCCTTTTTTTTTAAAAAAAAAAGAAGTAAAAACTTATATACGTATATAAAGTTAAAAAAAAATAAGTTTTGCAAAATAAATAAAAGATTTGAATCAATTTTTTTGTTACCAATTGAAATTTTAAACCTAAGACTGTAGTTGAAATTACAGAAAGTAAACGATAGCCCCACACACAAGTTAGTTAATTTATGGAGTAGGAAATTCAAGAGTAAGGTGGTTAATCCACTATATTTAATGCTGACAATCAAAGCAGTACACCACAATGAACATTAGTGGGTTGGAGATTTACTGATTCACTAAATTAAATGAACCTAGAATGAACGTTCTTTATACGGCTCAATATAAACAAAATAAAAAGAATTAAATTCACGTGGCTTCTTGATGGTTTAAATTTCATACTATTTATGAAGTTTTTGTAAGATTTGTGACAATAGGTTTAGTAACGCATACATATATAGATAAATAGAAAGTTCACACTTCCGGTCAATCTATTTTCTTCATTCCCAGCATTTTTGCAACATCTTTAATTTTCACTAATATTATTCAGGTGGAAGATCCGTAAAATATGCTGAATGGCTCTCTAAAGGTGAGCCTAAAATCACCCTTCCCCAGACACCTCTCTAAAATTAGTTTTTCCCAGATAAATGTTTCAAATAAAAATGATAGTTGAATATGAGCATGGATCCGCGATGCTGGATTTTAACCGTTTGTAGCACGCATATTTATGATGTTTCTGATCGGTTTCAGATATTCATCCATCATCAATGTGAGGATATCACATTCGAGTAAAGAGTCGACTTCACCGAATACGTCAACTTAATGAGTGCGTGCATTTAATTCTACACGAACCTTATAGCCTTACACTGACAATGGATGGAAATCCAAAACCAATCAGAAACATCATCAATATGCATGCTACGACGGATAAAATCCCGAAAGATATTTGCATTTAATCGCTATACGATATTTAAAGAAAAGCCATTCTCGAGAAAAATAGCAAAATACTGAAAAATGCATTCCGTTTTTCACAACCGCCAACTTGCTGCCCTGCGAGTAAATAACTCGTGGCAGGTCAGCTCGAGGATTGTGTCGGACTGTCTGGTGTACGCAGGGAAATTAGTAATCATAATAAGATCAACCTGGTTTGTGTGCCCGGTCATTCGGGTCATAGGAGCAAATAGGCGCCTAGCCTGGGAGGGTTCCATGGGAACCGTCATAGGAACTGAACCGAACCGTTCTGTAGCTTCGCAAGATGCCTCAGGATTGCAGCCAAAGATCATGGTGGCGATCGATAACAAGAATGGTGGGTTAAAACCCCAGGCGGTCAAAGGTAGGCGACAATGTTTATCCATAGCTATTCGCCTAGACTAACTGTTGAACTGCTCCAGCAATGCCGGGTGCGCCCATAAGGATAGCAGTTGGCCTTCTTTCTGACCATTGTAGACATAATGGGAATGGTAATGGATAACCTGTGTATGTCAGGAAAACGAAGAAACATCTTTGGAGGTTTCGCAACCTTGAAGAGGAGAAATTGACACCTGCAAGCTTCACCCCTCTCGGAACTACAAAAGTCTCATCAAACAAACAGGGTTTGAGAGGGTGCTCTGATTGGAGGACGCTCTTAATTGACCACCTAGAAGCCTCCCTGGATTCCAAAGTTCAGTTAAGTCCAGAGAGGGTATTGCAACTTGTGGGGTGCCACAATAGACACATACAGGTCACAATGGTGTAGGCTGGAGAGCCGATCTCCCCATAGAAACTGATCTAACCGACAACTTTCGGTTGAAGAATGTTGACAGATATCAATATAGTATGATAGTATTTACTATTCAGAAAATCCACCAACAAAACCAATTTTTATAAATAAAAATTTTTAATTTATGAATCGAATCACCAAAGTATGTAATTCCATTGAAATGTCAATTAGGAAAATCTAAAAGAATTGCATCATTTCCTCTTGTAAAATATTTAATTAAAGAGAAAACATTTTTCAAACAGGTAATATTTATGGTGAGTCTAAATAGATATCTTGGTTAATAATTTTATTAAATTTATAAAGCAAATAATATATAATTAAAATGGATTACTTGGGATCCAGAGTGGGTACTTGCTTCATTCTTTCTGGATAATTTATTAACTAAGAGATAATCAACAAGTTAATTAATTTAAAGATAATTAAGAAAAATTTACATCGTTTATCGATTTTATTCTTAAGGAAAATTAATGATTCCCGTTAAAATTAATGATACTAGTTTGACATTTATCTAATTAGAAGTTGATAATTATAATTATGGTAATTATTAGTATCAATAAATTGTGAAGAATTTTTTTTAAATAAAGTAGAAATCTATTTATTTTAAAAGAAAAGATAATAAACTAAATTGGAACTGAAAAAAAGAGTGATCAATATAAACTTGCACTAGTAGATTGTAGAGTTCCCTAAAAATCATGCACACTGAAGTGGAAACAAGGTCGATCTGTGAATGAAGTGGAAACAAGTGAATTTTCTTCCTTGGGGGTTCGAGAATTGTCTGCGACCTACTCACACAGACCACATGACATCTTCGTTATTATTATTAAAATAAATAAATATTTTTATCTATTTTTACCATATCATATATCAATTGGAAATAAAAAAAAAACAATCTTTCTGATTGGACAATAATAAAAACTATATTTTTCTCACTTGTGCCAAAGAGAATTGGCAGAAATTGGTAACAAAGAAAATCAAATTTAATTGAATATTAATAGGATTTTCTAGAAATTGATAACTGATGTTAACTGTAAAAATCTCTTCATCGCAATGGTAGAAACAGAACAATATTATTGGATACGATAGTTGACTTTTTTTGATTGGTTCTGACTAATTTCGGATTCTATCCATCGTCAAGAGGGGATGGTCATCAACAAATCCCTATAAAAAATTGATTTCAACTTAAAAAGTTACAGATACAGAATAAACTGATGGATTCAACTGGCTGGGACTCTCTCCCCTTTCTATCCCACACAACCCTCCCAGGAGACTGAAACGCCACTGGCCCCGCGACCACCTAATTTCATGTTAGCCATTTTCTAATAATAATTAGGAAGTACCTCCACTGGGAGCATCTCCTAACAAGACTTTCACACCCTTTTATGTCACTACCATCATATGCACTTGTTATACTGTCTGTATAGTTGTGAATTTCTTAATAAAATAAAAAAGTAAAAAAAACTTGACTTGAAGGAATTTAATGGAAGAAGCAATAACCAGCAAATTTGCCACATCAAAGCTGGACTTATTAGTTAATGTAATAGAAGTAGTAGAAATTGGTGAAATTGGTGATGAATTGATGGTGGTGGTGGGGAATATGTGATGATGGTGGTGATGAATTGGGGTTGATGATGGTGATGAATTGGGGTTGATGATGGTGTGAATTGGTGTTGATGGTGGTGGTGAATCGGTGTTGCTGGTGGTGATGAATTGATATAAATAAACACATGAACAAGCATTAAGCGCCTCTGAAAAGCTATACTGAATAGTTCCATAAACAACCATGTCAAGGCGCCATTGACGCGCTCCAAATGCACATCACCCATGCATTGCACCCTCTGCCACGCCCACAACAATGTATTGACAAATGGGCAGCCTATCTTTCACCCAAAAGCTGTCTCTAGATGTAAAAAGAATAGAATATAGCCTGACCATTTGCTGGGGCTTAAGGTCAGTACAGACTGAAGAGTACAGTCAGTCACCAACTTTAAAGTGCGAGCGTGTCTCAACTATGAAGAACAGTCAGTTACCACATCAATCTTTGAAGGTCCATCAAGCTAACTAGCAATTACAACTCCACCACCGTTAAAACAAACAAGAGTCACATTATTCTTCATGTCATACTTCACGACGACATCAACGCTATACCATTCTAAAATTCAACACGCTATGTCATCATCATTCATTCGTCGCTGGTCATACTCTACTCTGCTTAAAACTCTTAATTAAACACTCTTCTCTGCTTAATTCTTTCAAATATAAATTGTGAGTTAAGTGCCATTTCATATGTTCTCATTACACCATTTCACTACCATCAATTTTCCTGATACTTATTACAGATATCTTTCCTTTGCTTGTGGTTGTAAATTCGCTACCTGGTGAATCACCGTTGGGTGCTCTTTCTCCTACTAATTACTTTCTCTTACTTCTTAGTAAGAGGAAGTATTGGAATCGTGTCAAATTTTCGATATCGAGTTTTCACAGGAAATATCCGTTTTGTGGTCTACTGAGTTCAAAAAATTGGTTTTTAGAAAATGGTCAGTGTGTGTGTGTTAAAAATCGTAGAAAATTCAAACTTGATATTCCGTTTAGGTATCATCATGGGATCCGTTAGTAGGTTATCTGTCAAAATTTCTCAACCGGAAGTGCCATTTTACGAGGTTTTTTTTTTTTTTTACTTTTTTGCGATTTTGTCAAAAATGGCTCCAAAGATTTTCTTTGAAACTTGGTATATTTACTACACATACAAATTCTGGGGGAATTAATTTGTTGCCAAAATTCCACACGAATCTCGATTTTAATATTCCGTTTAAGGTATTACTAAACTACTAAACGGCGAATCCAAAAAGGAGAACAGCCGTAAAAGTAAGTAAGTAATTGCATTAACAGCTTGTAAAAAGAAGTGGTGTCACTGTTTCACATCGGATTTTTGTTAGTTTGTGGCAAACTTCAAGTATGAAGAAAATTTGTGAATTTTAGAAAATTGTGAAATGATCGTGACGTGACAATCATGTAAATGTTTTAAACCAGACTTTTATTTTCTATTAAAGTGTGAGATGAACTTCATTCGCAAACGAACATGTCAATAAATATATAATGTAAAAGGAAACTTGTATTATATGAAATAATTCACGTATTTAATACAAATGATTGTAGTTTTATCAGATATAGTTTTACAGACAGTTTATTGATTTAAAATTAAGTTAGACAGCACTAATAAAATTATGTAATATAAATATATAAATGCAATTTATCTAAAAGGATGTATATTATTTACTAATAGAGAATTGATTATAAATTACATAATCATTTATTAAATAATTATTTCCTGCGTTTTACTTGTTTCAATTATTTCTATCCGACCCACTTAAAAGAAAACAGAGAGAGAGAGAAAATAACGCGCAATTATACATAAACAGAGCATTTTAATATAAAAAGGTTATCACGCAATATCTGTTTGTGTTGCCAGATTAAAAGTAAATTTTAAACAGTCAAGATATGTTTCAGTAACTTGTCAGTAGTCACATTGCTTCTTCGCCACAGATTTCTCACAGCCCCCCCCCCACCAAATATCAATTTGAACTGTTTGTTTTACTTTCGCTTAATTGCACGAAGAGCAAAGTTTCCAAAAATTCAACTTTAACCGGAAATACATGTTTTGAGGTTTTGTGAGAATGAAAGAATTTTTTTTTTTTTTTTGAGCATGTCAGTGCTGATCATGACAATGTTTTTTTGATCATGACAGTGTTGTCTGTAATGAGTGAACACTCTCCGGTAGGCGACAGTGCACTGAAAAGGCTCCGGGTATCAATGACCACAGATGTTGTCTCTGGCTATTGCCATCTCTAACTGAAGATGTCCACCTAATCTGGGAAGTGATAAGTACATCTGCTACTAAAGAACTCCCACACTTCTTTCATCGCAATTACTAGATTCTAATTGGTTAATATCCATCAAACTTGGAATTGTTACTACTGCTTAATAGTACCCATAAATACGAGTGGTTGGGAGGCTATTTTCTAAAATATGTTACTCGTATATTACTTTACTATGAAGTATTGTGTTTGTGTCAAATTTTCGATTTCTAGTTTTCCCATTTTGAGGTCCCATGATTACGAAAAATATGTTTTTAGCGAATGGTGTGGTTTGTGTGTGTTGAACAAAATATCTTAAAAACGGAAAACCGCAGGAAGTTCAAAGCTGACATTTTCCGGTTAGGTATCACCACTGCTATCAACACTTTTTTTTTAGAAATTGGTTTCCGTGTATATGCGAACTTGCAAATAATTAAAAATTAAAGTTTAGTTCTCGGAAAAGCAAAAAAATTACGCTCAAAACCTAAATATTCATACGGCATTATTGATAGAGAACTGAGCGGGATACTTTTATAAAGAAAGCTGCAATTGAATGACAACTTCGTCTTTCCGTTTTCGTGTGTAATAGGATCCGAAGAGCGGAGAGAAGCACAAAACCTAGTTATAAGCTACCTAGGCCACGCTATGGTGGGAGATTGTGATTATATACACGAGCTAGCCCTACAGGGGAACAGTCAGCAACCTACTACTACCCTTCTCATCACTCAGTCTAAGTCTCTCGCTTCCTAATTTCTATTATACGTGTAAAATCCTGGCAGTTTTGGGTCTCTCTTTCATTATACAGTGTTCAGTACATTTATTCCACTTTATTTCATCTCTTAAACCGAAATACTCTCTCCAACTCTTTCTTTCTTACATCCATAATATTGTGTAATACAATCAAGCAGAAATTAATGGGGTATATGCAAAAAAAATAAAAAGACAGTTTTTCAATTAAAAAAAAATCAATTTTTTTATTGATTTATGAATTTTTATATTAATGTTTAAAATTAACCCTTTGTGAAAGCTGGCCAATTTTTTGAAAGCCGTTCTATCACTCGCTGAAAACTCTTGCATTCCAATTTCAACTTCGGTGAAGTTATTAAATTTTCTCCCACCAAGGAATTTGTTCCATGGACGGAAACAAATGGTATTTGGATGTAGCTAATAATTTGTTTGCGATTGAACACAGCTAGCATTTTGGAGAACAAGCTATCTAGTTGTTGGCAGTCAAGTTGTCGGAATTCATGGAAGTCTATCGGAAATGAATTCGTGATGAATTACTCCTTCATAGTACCAGAAAATGCACAACATCAACTTTTTCTCAAATTCCATCTTGTAACAACCGGAAATGACGTTTGACTACCATCCAACTATTTGCCATCTGTCACAGGATTTCGTCAGTAAATCCACTTCATGTCTGATGGATTTTTTTAATAGAAGTTGGCGGACTATTGAGGTGTAAGTTCATAAGAAGTACTACACCCTACAGCTCTTATTTACCTTTCTCATAATATGGAATTGGCTAACGGTGTCTTTAGTCACTTCGGGTATGGAAAACCCACTGCAACTGGAATGACATGGTAAGACCAAGCAGGTGTCAGGAGGATGTGGTAAAGCTGTAGGTCATGCTCAGGCGTTGCTTGTTCATGGCCGGACCAGTGACCATTCTAGCCTTTAAATAGGGGACTTGTTCCCTCTGCAAAATGGTACCACGGGATCGTGAGCTATCCCGGTGGAGTTCTGTCTCCGCGCTCACGAGTTGAGGAAATGTTTCGTGGTGGTGGTCGAG
>JAAEAF010006118.1:0-70572 GCA_011037195.1 Triatoma infestans | reverse complement strand
GGACGGGCAATCCCGAAGTTGGAAGCTTCATGACGGAGCCGCTCTCAGCTTGGCTAGGATTGATTAGGAGGGCAAAGCTGGGGGCTGTTCTGTAACTTAAGGGTATCCACAATAGATCTCAATTTGTAGGTCGCAGTGGAATGAGGCTCACCCCCCCTCCCGCGTCTATTCTATTCTATTCTACTATCTGGAATGAGATCCGATTCATTAAAGGTTCATAGGATCCGAAAAGCGGAGAAACACATTAAATGAATCAAAAGTCAATTACTCCCCACCTAGGCCAGACTAGGAAGGGGGCAGTTCGATTCATATAAACAGATCGATAGCAGTACAATTTAGGACAGTTTATGACCAGATGACAACCAGTCTGTAACCAATCTTATTACCTTCTTATTACTCAGCCAGTCTGTCTCTTTATATTTCTCTCGCTATCTAACTTCTATTTTACTGTAAAGGCCTTGCAGTTTATGTGTTCTATTCATTATACAGTGTTCAACTTATATTCTAGTTTATTTCTCTAAAAATCCATTCTCTCTAAATCTTCTCTCTCCTTCTCACATCCATTATACTGTTCATTTTATAGACAAAACATTTTATAGACCATCATGCGATCCCTGAAGGCAAAATGTAATAAATAAAATACTAATAAAAAATACAATTTTTCCATAAATGAATATTTAAATATTAAAATTATACATTTATTTTTCACATAGAACATTTTACATAAATTTTGTATCATATTTCTATTCGCAACAATAAAATTGTAATAAAAAAAAGTAGTCTTTTTTAATAAAATAAAAATTAACCTTATTGAAACGTCAAACAATTTATTTATTTTTATTTTTAGCCAATAAATTCCCATACCCATAACCTTTTAATAAAAAAAATATTATTTTTTTTTTCTATCACGTATTCCACACTTACATAATATGCACAGCATGTATTTGAGTTATTCAGAATAAAAATATATATGTAAGAAATGTGTTGATAAAGGAACGTGTGTGGAAATTGAATATCTATCTACTTTTTTTTCATGATGGTATTTTTATTGTTTATTTATTCGTGTATAACTGAAAACAATTTAATGAAGTATCTTAGAATTATATTATTATTTTGGTCTTTTATTTATTATATATTATTATTTTTATTTAAAATTTATATAATTTTTAAATTTCATATAGTTTTAAATTTTATGTTTGCCAATAATTAATTTATGAGGTATAAAAATATAATATTCCTAGAAATATGTAAAAAAAAATAATCAAATTACAAGATTCAATAATAGAATATAATATAACTTTTGTAAGGATAAAAATGACGTTGACTAGTTTTTCAACAATAACTGTTTGACCATATCACTAGTTTGATGACGTAGACTATTTTGCAATATCACAGGAATTTTAGAGTATTCACATTATATAACTCTGGTTAGATAAAGTATATCTGAATGATCTTTTTATATTTTTTTCAATTTATAAACATCTATATCACTATAAATTATACAAATAGTTGAAAAAAATCAATTCCTTTTTGTATTTCCTTCATACAGGGGTCAATGTACACTCAAGAGGCCACCTGGCCACCATCTGTTAACAAAGCGTCGCCACCCCGGCCAAAACAGCCTTTGTTAACTACCGACCTCCCCTAGGGTCAATATACTACGAGAGATGTCTTAGTGTGGCACGTACTTACACATCAGCCGATGTGTGAGTGATGCAAATATAAACGTCGCCCCACTGGAGTTCCACATCAGTTTGCGAGTCACCAATCAGTTAAGTTCGAGTTATCAATCAGTTAAGTGCCAGTACGAAAGAAGTTCACATCAGTTCCAGATCAGAAGCACCATCACACATCGCGAGCGCGTCCCTATTTAAGGTTTTAACACTACTTCTTTAATATTTTATATTCATTTCATAATTCTTCTATTCATTTACAATTGTGCATCTTAGTTTTTCTATTTCAATACACCTTAAATTATTTGTTAAAATATAGTTTATTTTCATAAATCAGTAGTTTGTATTTCGAATACCAATTCTCTAATCTCTCTAACTAACAAAACTTACTCCTTACTTCCTCTTCCGGGTCCATAAAGCGATAGCAATACAACATCAAGACTATTGCAAGAATAAAAACATTGCAGAAATGGGAAGAGGAATGGAGACAAACTTCAAAGGGCAAATGTACCAAAGAGTTTTTCCCAACAGTTTTCGATAGAATTTCAAATAACAAATCAATTTGAATCACCCACACATGACAATGTTCCTTACTGGACATGGTAAACTCAAAAGTTACTTTTACCGGTTTAAAATTTCGAATACACCAATGTGTCCATGTGATGGTCTTAGCGAACAAACACCGAAACATTTACTGTTAGAGTGCTCCCTATTAAGCCATTTAAGACAAAATTTATTCAGGCACTCGGTGTTTTTGGGCTATGGATGACCTCCAAGCCAAAAAGACCTAATTACACACCTGTATAAGTATTTCACTGAATTTATAACTAATTTATACCTGCAGCAAATTTCGACCTAGTTCAACATTCAGTAATATAATATATATCTCACTATTTCTAGATTATATAGTAATTGCATTTTAAATTTTGTACCTTGTAGTGTTGTATATATAAACTTTTACAAAGATTAGTTGTGTTTTGATTATTTGCAATTTTATCTGATTATGTATTTAAATCATTCTTGTGTATATGTCACTTCTTATTTTTTTTTTTAACTTTATTATTATTATTATTATAATTAAAAAGTCTATCACTAATATGCACGATTTTTATTAATTGGATAATAATTTTATTTAACTTGATATATCACTTAAATTCTTTAATTTGACTTATTAATGTTCTTTTAAAATAATTCTGTTTTTCTTTTCAAGTCACATTCAATTTAGATTTGACATCTTAAATGCTGTTTAATGTATATTTTACTCATCTGTTAGAGCTATAATGTAGTATGTAAATGGAACATGTAAAACTATATCAATAAACTCCCTTTGGGTAGGGGTACTGCTTGGAGGGGAAAAAAAGTATTCATCACAAATCCTCGTTCTGACGTATTTCTGACCTCCATATCTTTTAAATCGGTCTTTCTTTTTAGACTTTCTTTGTAGGAAAAGATTGCAATTCTTCTATTCGTTTGGACATTATTTTTAAGATATTGGCCGTATAAATTGTAATAATGTTTAATTAATAAAAAAATCATGTGAACATTTTATGATTTGATTTTTCCTGTTTATATATAGAAACATTTTGTGTAAACAAAGTATTTTGAAAGAAATGTAAATAAAAATGGCAGTTTCAAGTTTAAATGACGAACAGCATTTAGAGATTACCTACCAAACAACAATGGAGAATTATCTCCATTATTATGCCAAGGAATTATCATATTAGCACCACGGTACTAATAAGACTTGCTCCTCCTAATAACTGTAAAGCCATCAAAGAGGAATAAACAGTGTTTTTGTAAATAGAGGTATTTTGGTTAAGGAATAAAAAGAAGAAGAAAAGAAAAAAAAAGAGTTAAATCACTTAAAGAGAGTGAATGTGCCAAAGAGATAAGACTGTTTGCTAAATATAGAAAAAGTGGTGTAGGTATCCGCTTAAGAAAGGATGGGATTGATGGGATGGTCACCAGTAGTGGGATAGTACAGGTAGGTGGTAGTGAGGATGAAAAGTGGGGCGTGACGCTCCCGCAGTACATAGATGAGCAAAAGTAAAGGGAGTGAAAGTTTCTAGTGGTAGTATCAGCTAGAAGATAGTGGAGATCGAAGAGAGAAAATTGGAGCGCTCCCTTGTTGGATGTAGTGTTTGCTGGTAGTGACCCGGTTCGCCTTTTTCTCCAAGACTAAATAAACAAGTCTATTGTCAACTTTCATCCTAGTATCCTAGCTCCACAACACACCAAAGGATATAGCTGTCCTTTCTTTATTGGTGACAACAATTCTTTTTTGTATATTGCTTTTCCACAAGAAAAGAACGCCAATACTCAGTCAGCCACACATACAATCATTAGGATAGAAAATCCTAAATATTGTACCGGAATACTAAAAAAAAAACTACAATAAATTCAACTCAGACTTTTCTCCTGAGAAAAAGAAGAAATGGATATATCTCATTTATAAAACAGGATTGAGTTTTTTTTGTGCGTTAATTAGGATTGTAATGAACCAAATAGGTTCCATATTTTTAATTGTTCTCGCTTTTACCTAAAAAAGCAATATAACAACTGAAAACCAAGGGGTGGTTTTAAAAACTAGAGGAGTAGAAACGGACTTCTGGCAGAGGTGATGTATGAGAAAGACCAGAGCAAATCTCATTAGAGATGAAGATTTGCGGACTTAAAAGAATACATAGAAAAGAGGATCATTAGAAAAAAAAAAAACTGCGACCATATGGATAATTCAGTCATATGGATTAGGATAGATTAGATTAGAAACGGAGGGAGGCGAGCCTCATTCCACTGCGACCTGCAAGTCGAGGTCTATTGTGGATCCCCTTAAATTATAGCACAGCCCCCAGCTTTGCCCTCCTGATCAATCCTAGCAAAGCTGAGAGCGGCTCCGTCATGAAGCTTCTAGCTTCGGGATTGCCTGTCCCCAATTAAAGAAACCTAACCCTCGCCAGGCCGGCGCTCTCACAAAGGATGTGCACCGGGGTTTCATCCTCTACCTTGCAGAATCGGCATACCGCACTATCCGCAAGTTGTAGGTGGTGCATGTGTTTGTTCAGCCTACAATGCCCTGTTATAGGGGAATAGTAGACCCACAATTGTTCTTATAACCCTTCGGATCTGGCTCAGTAGGTCTCTGGTAAATTTAGGCAAATGTCTTTTGTTGAAGAGCTTTGCCTCCCTCTATCCTGGCTACCTCTCTGCCTACCTCTCTCCCACCAACGCAGACGCTGTTCTTCTATCCAACCCCTGATAGAAGTTCTGATGAGACTCCTGGAGAAGAGGCAGAAGGGTTCGGGGCCTATAAAGGTATCCTGCGAACCCTCCCTCGCTAGGGCATCCGCCCTCTCGTTGCCCAGGAACCCCGCATGTCCCGGCACCCAGGCGAGTGTCAGTTTATTCCGAGTACCCACCTCGGTGAGGGCAAGTAGGCAGTCCCACACCAGTCTTGAGACTATTTGGTGTGAGGAAAGTGCCTTCAGGGCTGCCTGACTGTCGGAGTATATGGCTACTCTTCTACCCACTATACCTTGCCTTATAATCTCTCTAGCGCAGAGTTGTAACGCCACGACTTCAGCCTGAAAGACCGTGGCGTACTTCCCTAGGCTGGCCTTAATTTTAACTTTAGGCCTGCCCCCATAGACCCCAGCTCCGACCCCAGTCGGAGTTTTGGATCCATCTGTATACCAGATCGAGTTACCGAACAGGGGTGGTCACAGTCCCATTCGCCTCTGCTCGGTATAACAATATGGACGTTCCTTTCGAAATGATACCTAGGAACCATCCTATCAGTTGGCATCCCAAAAATATGGTCCGCCTTGATTTCCTCAATCAACCTCTGGTTATTACGATCATGCCTAGAGGTGATGGGAGGCGGCCCCTGCAGGAGCCTATGTATTCCCATTCTGGCTTCGCCTTGAACGAGAATGTGTAGTGGTTGCATGGATTAGGATAAGTGGCCTGTGCATGTGAGGAAATGAAGCCGCTACCGAGCAGGAAGCGAGGAAGACCGGCACGTCGATGGGAGGAAGAGACTGAAGAGGAACTGACTTCTAAAGAATTGCCTGGACAGACTGAAACTTATGAAAGCAACTGACGTGACGGAACCAATCACAAGGGGGCGCCGATAAAAGTAACACTAATTAAAAGCTGTTACATTCGCTATTGCTGAAAGATTAAGTATTGGTTCGCGTCAAATTTTCAATATCGAAGTTTAAAGAAAATTCTTTGGAGCCGTTTATGAAAATATTGCCAAAAACTAAAAAAAAATTGTTGTTTTTTCTGTCGATCGATTTTTAACACCACGTCACTTGGTAGCATCTGATATATGAAATTTATTAAAAGAGCTACCACTTTTATTTGAAACATTTCATTTACCGGAAAATTCCGGGGTTCTGGAGAAATATGATCATAGGTTTTCCCCTAAAGTGCCTTTATAATATATTGTTCAATTCTGCCGTGTATAATATTCATGTAAATACAATATGTTGCAAAAATTGCCGAGTTTGAAGAAAATCGTTTTATCGCAAGCACATATATTCATTTATATTGAAATTTATACCTGAATAATACCCATACAAATAAATTAATTAATCAAAATATATAAAATCCAATAAGGGACAGTCGTGTGAATGATTCACAGCAGATTCAGAGTTTTTAGATTTTGCCAAGTTTTTGATGCTAATCATAGCCTACGTCTGGGCTAGAAGTTTGTCCTTTAAATGATTAAAAAAAAAGTCGGTTTGTCATGTGGAATCATTTACACAGAAGTAAAATCAATAATTTTCCCCTACATGTTGAAGAAGTTATTTTATTTTGGAATAATTTTGTTTATTTATCCTACCCCATAGTATTAGGAAACAAAAAATCCATTCTGATTCGGACTGCCAAATATATAATAGATTCGTGGATTTAATCAGGTACTTAATTATAGATATTTAATGTACAATGATTTATAGGCATCTATTTAGATGTACTTTATTACACCCACGAATCTGTTGTATATATTGGGCAGGCAGAAACTGATTGGATTTGTTTCCTAATGCAAATAACAAATAATGGATGCCAAACAAATGGTGTTAAAATTTTTTAGATTTTTCCCGTACCGGTTGTTACAAGCAGTTTGCAATTATATTATTATTAAATTTTATTGTATTCATAATTATTTGTTTATTTTTTTCCCCCACAATGAGGATTTCTTCACCAAAGTAACCATCCTTATATCCCCCAAGTACATCATGATCAATCAAAACTTTTCATTTTTCATGTGGTATTTTATCCGTCGTAGCATGCATATTTATTTTATTCCTGACCGGGTTCGAATTTTTATCCATCGTCAGAGTAAATTTATCCATTTCAGTGCAGCGAGTTCACACGAAACGCAATTTTTTCATTTCACTTAACACTTGTGGTTTATATGTGCGGGAGGTTATACGGTTATGTTACTATGTGTGCATGTGTATGTGTTTAATGACAAAATGGAAATATTATCAATTATTAGGCATTAGAAAATAGTGTGTAATAAACAGCATGAAGGATACTTTATAACTAAATTTAAAGAGAGGTGTTGATTTATCAAGACATTTTTATTAGGGAGAGGGCGATAAGAAATTTCAGGAGTATACTGTATTAATAAGAATAGATAAAGCTTAAAGAATGGCAATGCAAAGTATAAGGACAGTCAAACGCTAATAAAAATAATAAATAAATATGAAATCCAAGAAAGGTAGGTAGGTAAATATGAAATACAAGAAAATATGTAGGTAAATTGATATGTAAGAAGGTTGACAGCAAACGGCAAATTGGAGATAATATTAAAATAAGTAATAAAGCAAATCAAATGTATGCCCTATTATTTATCATGCTTATTTTAACATGATATTAATTTATGTTTAAATTACATTAAGAATAAGTTGAGAGAAACGTTGTGGTTGCATTTTTTAAGGTATTTTTTATAGGGGGCGATTTTTTTATAGGAAATTTTAAAATTGCATTATGCAAATAATCTGTATTTTAAAACTGTGAAGAAGAAAATTTCATTCCAGAAACTAGTATTTAATAATAAGAGGTGCATGCATCATGTTTTGTGTGTGTGTGTGTGTGTGTGTGGAACATATATTTTATACATATGTGCATACATATATATGTATAATATATACATACATATTACACACACATATGCATAGAAATGTCTTTTATACTAGTTTGGTGGTATGTTTGTAATACAGTCAGATGTGAGGAATGACCTTAAAGAGTGTGTCTTATAGTTTATTTGGTCATTCATTATGTTTTTGTGGATAGTCTGGTGTTTGTATATTTCCATTTTTTGTAGAATGTCCATTCGTCTTCGTTTACTGCCTTAGTGTAATAAGACAATTGTTTTTTTCTATACTTTATGGTTCGTGGTTGTTCTTTGTAAGATGGTAAGCGTAAGTGGAGTCGGTTTTGTTGCATTTGTATAAGCTTAGGTTTTTTTTTATCTCTCTACAGAGCTTCTTCGTTACCAGACCATATCCTGCCATGTCCTCTTGTACTATCTTTCTCCATCTTAATTTTGGTTTGCCTCTATTCCTCCTTTTTCCCGGGGACCATTTCATTACCTGTTTGGGAATTCTTGGCTCATCCATTCTGGAGGGTATGGCCGAAACATTCCAGCCAACTTTCCGTTATGCGCTGGAGCATGACTGAACTTATGGATTCCCTGGATCCATAGCTTTTCTTATTTCTGTGTTTCCTTGACTCTCTCCAATCTTGATTTTCGGGCTGATTTCCTCCAGAAATCCATTTCGGTGGCGAGCAGATTTTTTTCTATCTTGGCATCCTCAGGAGTCCATATTTTACTAACGTGAGGCATTACCGTTTCAACTATTGAATAGTAAATTAACTTCTTAACATTCGGTAGTATGTTACTACTCCATAATATCGGATTTATTAACCTAATGGCTCTGAGCCTTTCTACTATCCTCTTGTCCACATCATTCTCTGATCCTCCATCTATTTTTAAAATAGAACCGAAATCCTCAAAATCCCGAACAGATCTAATTAAATTGCCCTCGATTTCTAGTGGTTCCTATCTCTGTATTCTTGGTCATGTACTTGCTTTTTCTTATAATTTATCTTCAGTATTCATAATAATAATAATATCAATAATAATAATAATTTTAATATCAATTTTAATGTTTTCTAAAATGAAATTCAAATTTCAATGACAATATGAAATTATATTGATCTTTTAATAATGAATTATTTTATTAAATCCTGAAATTTGGCCAGGAGATATTTTTTTGGAGCACCCTGGATTAAAGGAGAAGTTCAACTAAAAACACTTTAAACAAGATTACAAAGTACAAAGTTTCTGTAAACGTGTAAACGTGCCTTTGACTGTCCTTATACTTTGCATTGCCTTTCTTTAAGCTTTATCTATTCTTATTAATACAGTATACTCCTGAAATTTCTTATCGCCCTCTCCCTAATAAAAATGTCTTGATAAATCAACACCTCTCTTTAAATTTAGTTATAAAGTATCCTTCAAGACATGCTGTTTATTACACACTATTTTCTAATGTCTAATAATAATTGATAATATTTCCATTTTGTCATTAAACACACACACACATACACATATAGTAACATAACCTTATAACCTCCCGCACATATAAACCAGTGTGTTGAGTGAAATGTAAAAATTGGGGTTTCATGTGAACACTCTGCACTGAAATGGATAGATTTACTCTGACGATGGGTGAAAATTCGAACCCGGTAAGAAATAAAATAAATATGCATGAAGACTTTGTGGATATATAATGGGATAGCAGTGATATGGTATATAAAACGATAGCGTACAGCATTTTTAGAGTCAATATTTAATAATTATCTTATTTTTGTGGCTAGGTTAGGTTAGCGGACGGATTTATAAATATTTTGAATGCTTGTTGCTGGTTGTTAGGCTACATTTAGTGGCGGTCAAGGTCTTTGAAGAAATGTCTAGTCCACTCTACCCTACGGGGGAACTAGTCAGATTTTTAGCTTCTTCTTTTAATCAATAACAATTTCATAATTTTCTTGAATCATATAATGTAATCTAGTGAAAAGTAAACCTTTTTTATTTGAAAAAATTAATTTGTGAAAATCTGTTTTTTTTCGTCGTTAGGAAACTTTATCTCTAAAATAAAAACTCAATAAATTTTATAGTTTCTCTCTTAAAGCCAAACTACACAATAACTTCTTCTTTTTTTTATCAAAGAAATAAAAAAAAAAAAAAAAATAACATAATCAATCAAACTGTCAAGCTGGTACACAGAAATTCTTAATGAATCTAACGTGGAAAATTTCTTTCAAAGTTGACAGATCGATGGTGAGAATCTTTTAGCTTTCTGATTGGCCACCACCTACATTTTCCACCTACACTTTTTCGACATGATCTGATTAATTATTCATCACTATTATTTAACATTATGAAGAATGCAGTCAAGAATTTTTTTTTTTTTTTTTATAATTTAACCCCGCCTCTTCCGTGTAAAAAAAAACAAAACAAGTTAAACTGAAAATTTAGTTTCGAAAAATTTTTAATTTATTTTATCCTCCTTCTTCTACACCCATAACAGTTGGAAGTAAAACTATTCTAATTCGGGACGGGCCAATATATTAATAGATTCGTGGATGTAATTAGGTACAAACTTATAAGTGTCTATAAAAATCATTTTACCTATAAATAGGTGCAATAATAATGCACCCGATTATATCCACGCTATGAGCTTGGGATTAAAAAGAAAAAATTCAAAATGAAATAACTTCTTTAAGAACATGTGGAAGAAAATTATTGATTCTACTTCGGTGGAAGTGATTCCAAGTGACGAACTTACTTTTTATTTGGTCATTTAAAGGACAAACTTCTAGCTGAAATGTAATTGGTGATATTGTGTTGTTGTGTGTAGTAGTAGTTGGTGTACCATGAGCGGTTTAATAAGAGTAAAAGATCACAACTGTTTTGAAATAAATATCTTATTCTCTAAGTGAATTTAAGTACTTTTATAATATCACAACTATTATGTTCATAAATCAATTATTTAATCTAGATTAAGTGCAAAACTTTTATGTTTTAATTTATGACTGGCACTGATGCTAAGAGAACGCAAGACAAGTGATTCTGGTTCACTGTCTAGTTCAGATTGTCCTGAAAGAATGCTTTCTAATTGTTCGTTCAAATCTTCCCCTGTGAGAAGAAGGGGTAGACAATGCTAACAAGGTTCATGAACTCTTCCTGTAATGGTAATCTTCTACCTGTGTGTACCCTTTTTACCAGCGAATGTCTAGTTCTTCATAATTTTTATATATTTTAAAACAAATATATTTCTATATTTCTGGCATCCATCACATAGCCCAGACTTGGGTTATGATTAGTATCAGACATTTTTCTAACTCTAAAAAAAAAACAGAAACGTGTGAAACATTCACACGACTTCCCCTTGCTAGATTTTGATTAATTAATTTTTTTTTTTTAATTTAAGGCGTGTCAACATCTATGGTCATTGGCGCCAGGAGCCTTCTCTCGCTACAGACAACACTGTCCATCACCAAA
Source organism: Triatoma infestans (assembly GCA_011037195.1). Classification (NCBI taxonomy): domain Eukaryota; kingdom Metazoa; phylum Arthropoda; class Insecta; order Hemiptera; family Reduviidae; genus Triatoma; species Triatoma infestans. The sequence goes on along the minus strand of JAAEAF010006118.1, from coordinate 59,319 downwards.
CAGTGAGCAGTAGAGTCTCCTAGGAAGAAAAAAATGTAAGGGATAAACACTGTACTCGAACTCGGGACCTCCGCGTGAGAGTCCAACACGCTAACCACTTAGCTAATCCCTTCCCTTCTAACAATTAATTTATTTAATGTAAATTATCCAGGTATAAATTTCAATATAAATGTATAACAAAAATATATATATGATATATAAATAATAGAGAAATAAATGACGTATTTTAGAAGTTTATATGATATCGATCAATATATTAAAAGATTTTTTTTTTTTAGTTTTCTGCAATTTTCTTGATAAAGATGCTAACCGAGTTTCTGTGAACTTGGCAGATAATTACAGCTCTTAGTTTTTTTTTTTAAACAAAGCACTCATTTATTCCAAGTAAGTATATATAAATAAGAATAAAATATATATAAGAATATAAAATCAATTCAATACCAATTAACACTTCGTTCTCAATCGATCTACCTCCCTCCATAATCGATATACAGTTAATGCAAGAAGTGTAACCCCTTGATATATTCGCCTGATATTACCACAACTCGGTCAACCTGACTAAGTGATTGACCCAATCACTGAAATACTGGGATTTTGACAAAGTCGAAAGGCCAATTTTTGTCGTTTTTAATTTAGGTTAGATTAGATTTTACTTTGTTATTTGGTTATTTATGGGGGTGGGGGTGTGGGGGGAGGATACCGGTTGAATATCACCCCCACTGGTACAATACATTAAGTCATAACAAGTACAATATTTACTACACTGACGTCACCAATATTCACACACAATACACATTACTAAATCACCTAATGCAGACGATTCCGCTTTGTGTACAAACAGATAACATCTCAACAGGGAGCCTCAAAACATCATTTTCATGTTGAATCGGATTTGATTTTATAGCTATCACAATATTTCGTTTTTTTTTTTGTTTTTTTTTGTTTCAACGGAAACTCACTGCAGAAAAGACTTCTGAAACAACACTTTTTAGAAAGATAAAGCTAATTTCTAAAATAAAAATTTCCCGATTTAGGCACAATTAGAGACTGTTTTTTTTTTCTTCTTAAGAATCTAATGTAAATGCTAGAATTTCTTTTATAACGAGCTTAGAGAAAGTAAATTATGTTGAAAAATATTAAATAAATGAAATGAATATCAAAAAGAAACATTAGAGAGATTTCCTTCCTGACTTTCTTCATCTTGATAAGAATCATTAAAACTGACAGCCAGCATTATCATAGAGGCATATAGATAGTCGTTTATCATAACTACTAAACATTATCATTCATCATTACCATGCTTTCAAATGATTTTATCATATCGCTAGATTATTTTTTTCAAACTACCCATCATTGGAACGTTCCATTAATATTTTTAGACAAACAAACAAAAAAATTAAAAAAAAAAAAAAAATACAATTCAATTGGTTCAATTTGTTTAGAATTCATAATAAAATTATGAAATTATAAAATCATCATAGCTATGGAAATTTTAACAATAGAATTAAATTAAAAATTTCAAATAATCTATTCACTGCTAAGTTTGTTTAATTATCTACTAATAATAATTAATAAACTAATCTAATAATCGTGACCCACAATCTTATAAATTTAAAAACACTAGCCTTTTATTTCCAAAAAATGTGGCTTTAAAATATCATATTTTATTTGTATATATAATTGAATATATTTATATTGTAGTAAGTTTTTTTATCTGTTGAAACGGGTAATAAGTAAAAAAACACTGAAAGTAAAAAGTATATCTTTTATTTCTAAAACTCGATAACACAACACTATATCTAGATACACGTGGACTGACCCAAACACAACTGCTCAAAAACTAATGTCTGCCCTTATCATACCAATTAACAGTTCGTTCTCAATCGATCTATCTCCCTCCATAATCGATATACAGTCGATGCAAGAAGTGTAACCACCTTGATATATTCCCCTAATATTACCACAACTCGGCCAACCTGGCAAAGCGATTGATTGACCCAATCACTGAAATACTGTATTGAGCCTTTAAATTTGCCTTCAATGCTCACAACATAATTACTAATTAATACCTAAAACTCCTAATAATTTATTTTATTTACAAATCATAATATGGGCCAGTTCACCAAGAGCTTTACACATAGAGATTAGAGGTAAAATACGTTATTTCATAAATCTTGGTAGAGTCGCGGTTTCAGTCTTCTAGAGTGAGTAGGTTCTCCTATATTGTAGTGGAACGTTGAGGATAGTGTGTGAAGTGTGAGGAAGAAGTTGTCTGTTAATTTAGTTATGTGTGTGTGTGAATATCTGTAATGTCTAGTTCTGTGTGTATTTGTGTGTTTCTGGTGAACCAAGGGGCCCTTAAAGCAATTCGGAGTATTTTGTTTTGTAATGTCTGAAGTCGCTTCGTCAGTGTGTTGCTGGCACTTATCCACACTGGGCAAGCGTATGTCGACAGAGGTCGGTGAGAAGCGTCTTATAAAGAAGTACTGTACAGGAGTGTTTGAGTTTATAAGTGGATATAACTGTTTCAGTCGGCCGTATGCTTGTTGTAGTTTGTTGTTAATGTGTAGTCTCCAGTTGAGTCTGGTGTCAAGGATTACACCAAGATAGCACACTCCTTGGTCCTTTGGTTTCCAGGGTATTCCTGGTTGTTTAGTTTTAGTCGCCGAAGGTCTTCATTTTGAAATCTCCGAAGAGAAAAAAATTTTGCTTCTGTTTTAGTGATGTTGAGACGTAGCTTCCATTTTTGGAACCAACTAATAATAAATTACTCTATTAAAATATTAGAGGTAACATAACAAAATTTTCTAAAGTTCATTATTAATAATTGAGCTTATTTTTTTTCTAGAACATATCAATTAACACATAGTAGTTACCACAGTAAAAAAAAAATCCGAATCTATTAATACAAATGAGTATAACTTTGAAAAAGAAAACTTCCTTTATCAATGAAATGAAAATATACATACTCAATAAACTAATTTCTAAAACATAACAGTTGACATAAAGCATAATAACATAATGTATAACTTATAAATGACTTTGCATAGAAAATACATAATTGCATGATGCTTTTTTTTTTTCACCACCATGGAAAACACACTCCCAACATCAGAATAATTGTCCACATCACTTTCAAATCACATAACAGTTTTTCGAGCCAAGTAGTTCCATCTTAAGAATGATTTGCTGTACTAAATGTGCACTCTTCTCCGCAGTAGATGCCCTAGATTCCAGACACTTCCATTTCAAGTGTTCTCTCGAATCGCAATTGTAGCAAGTGCCTCTCTCTCAAACAGGTTTTGGACAGTCAGCAATTCGATGACCAGGTTCACTGCAGTTGAAACAGCTATCTGTTCTGGAGCTACGATTATCAGCCGACCTGCTGTTAGGTATTGTTTTAGATGAAAGTGAATCAATCACTTTTCCCAAAGACGCTATGCTTCCAAGTGACGCCATCTGAATTCTTGTTGTCTCAGCAATAAACACTTTATCCCACTTCTGAAATTGTAGTAAGTTTTTTTATCTGTTGAAACGGGTAATAAGTAAAAAAAAAAACACTGAAAAGTAAAAACTATATCTTTTATTTCTAAAATTTGATAACACAACACTATATCTAGGTACACGTAGACTCCCTCAAACACAACTGCTCAAAAACTAATGTCTGCTCTTATCAATACCAATTGTAATGACATAAAGTCATAGCAATGTCAAAGTGGTTCCAGCCAGCTGCTATCTTCATAGAGGATGGCAGGAATAAAAAATAATTTATAACTAGTGGCCTAGCCGGCCGCTGTCTTCAAGACAAGGCCGCGGCCAAACAAACAAAACCAAGGGTCAATACTTTACATCAAAGCAAGCACCGATAAAGCTGGCCACTGACCTAAATCACTGGTCACCGAACTAACCAAGGTCGCACACTAGGTCTTGGTGTGAGTGTTGCTAACACAAATATAAACTTCGCCCCATTGGAAGAGGGGATCATCATACTTCAGTACGTCTTATTATTATACACGGGCACGTCGGTAGATTATTATATACGAGTACATCGTAATACGAGCAGCAGTTCCGCGTCCCTATACAGGTTTTACTTATACTTATTTTCATAATTGTGCATCTTAGTTTATTTATTTTAATCATCTTAAATTAATTGTTATTTTAACTTTAAATTATCTAAGTATTTCATGTTAATAGTTACCATTTCTCACATTTAAATTACTGTAAAAATATAGTCTATTTTTTATAAATTCAGTGTTAGTAATTCGAGCTCTAACTTCCAAAAATCTCTAAACTAACTTCCGCCCTCTTCAAGACATCTACTACATACCTCAGGAATCACAATAAACGATTCCACTACACAATTAACAGTTCCTTCTCAATCGATCTACTTCCCTCCATAATCGATATACAGTCGATGCAAGAAGTGTAACCAACCACCTTGATATATTCCCCTAATATTACCACAATATAAAGAGAATAAAAATATGAAATAAAAAATGCACGGTATTTTTAATATATATATTTTTTTTTAATTTTTGGAAACTAAGCCTATTTCTGGGCAAAAGAAAAGACCTCTCCCAGTTTTTCCAGGTTTCTTTGTATCATGCGTGACGCACTAGGTTTTGTCCCATTTTTTTTTTTTTTTTTTTTTTTTTAACCATGGCACTACAGTCGAAAATGGACCAGGACCTCATTAACAATTTTCTGCCATTCGGCTCTGTCAGCCGCTTCTCTTCTCCATCTTCTTACACCCAATGCGGAGAGGTCTTCCTGTACTTCGTCGAGCCATCTCTTACGAGGTCTACCCTTCTTTCTTGCACCTCCTGGATTCCCATACAGGAGTCTTTTCGGAAGGCGCTCCTCTTTCATCCTCTCGACATGACCCAGCCATCTCAAACGAGCTTGCTTTACACTGGCCACTATGTTTTCGTTTTTATACAGCTCGTACAATTCCGCATTGGTTCTGGAGCGCCACTGTCCCTCCACTATCTTGGCCCCAAACAACTTCCTCAGAACTTTGCGTTCCCAAACCCCTAGCGCATTCTCAGATGACTTAGTTAATACCCAGGTTTCACACGCGTATGTAACTACCGGCTTTATGGTCGTTTTATACAATGTTATTTTGGCATCCCCTGACAACACCTTAAAGCGGAGAGCTTTAGACAGAGCAAATAAGCACCTGTTGCCTGCAGCAATCCTAGCCTTTATTTCTTCTTCTATTTCATTTTTATGTGTCACGACTGCTCCCAAATACTTAAAACAGGCTGTTCCTGGAAAGACGTGTCCCAGCAGTTGTGCGCTAGCTGGATTTCTTGCTTGGTTTCTCGAAGTCTTCATGTACTTTGTTTTCTTTTCGTTCATAAACAAACCAAGCTTTTTTGACGAATTCTCAAATTCTTCGAGTATACCAGCTAATGATCCTACAGTACGTCCTGTTAGCAGCACATCATCCGCATACGCAAGGTGCTGGGTCATTCTACTATAGATGTGCCCTCCGGGGTTGGTTCTCACAGCTCTTATAGCAAACTCAGGTTTTTCCCCATAGATTTCTCTATTTCGTCGATCCTTCTTATATGCTGACTATCTCTTCGGTAGAAATTAGGTTTTTCGTTTCTGTTTTACTTTTTGTGATTTTTCTCCATAAAAATGCCGACGGTTGTAAACATTAATAAGAATTGTAAGTGTGAATAAAATTTGCCATTTCGCAGATATTTTTTTTATTATAAATAAGTAAATACTTTAATTATTTGCTAGTTATAGGGTGCAATGGCCTGTACTTGTTCCCTTGACTATGCCCATGTTCCCATAGGTAGTTAACCATAATACTATAGTAATCCACCTTTGGTTAGTATTATAATCCTTAAAAATCCTTTAAAAAATTATGCAAAAATGAAAAATCTGTTAGAAAAACTAAAAATAAATGGATTAAACATTAAAACTATTCAGCTTACAAAAAAGAAAGTAACTTAAGAGAACAGATTATTTCACTATGACATGTTGAATGACTGTTTACTGGGTTAAAATCGAGTCACTACTTTAGAAAAGTGGTTTTCCTGGCCTTAGGCTGCTGGGTAATTTATTAAACTTCCTATTTCTGTGCTCTAATGTCTCTGCCATACACACAGCTTCTTACTCACTGAACCGTTCTACATATATCTAATATCACGTCGCAACTCTCTTTCCCAGTCACTCTCTCTCTCTCTTTCTCTGTCACACACACATACACACATCTGCACACACACACACACACACACACACACCCACCCTCATTTCTTCCACTTTCTCTCAGTCTAACCCAGTAGGTCCAGATTCTAAAACCAGAAATAACATTTCTCATAACCGGTTAACTTTTCATTCCATCACGCACACACACACACACACACACACACACATACACACGCCCTCACACACCAAGTTCTCCCTCTTTCTCCTTTGGTCTAATATTGTAATACCTCTTTTACATTTAACCTCTTCACATTCTGTATCAACATCCAGTTCATTCCTGCATAACATGTCAGACATGCTTTTGATCTTTATCAACAATTCCTTTTCCAACTTAGTAAACTGCATAGTTTGTGTCACATGGATATTCCAGTAAAAAAGTTCTTTCTTTAAAATGGAACAAAGATGTAAAGTTCAATATTACTTTTCTTCACACTTCTTCCCATTGCATTTCTTAGATTAGGTTTTCTTTATTCTATGTTCTTTTTTTATTCACCTGTATTTTATTACAAATGTTATGAACAGAATTGAATGTTATTATTTTCTTAATGCAAAAGTTTTTAAAGCAATGAGCACCTTTTACTATTTCCATAATATGGCAAATGTTAAGATACAATATCGCTCCTAATAACAACATTGTATATCATTTGATTTGTTTTACTTAAATTTGAAATTGTAATTAGGTTATTACTAAATAAATATTTCGTCAGTTTCTTTAATGATTCCCAAAAGTATATTTCTTTCAGCTAGAATGTGATATAGACATCTTCCTACAAAGTTTCGTGCACCTAGAAATAAGACAAAATGTAAACACAGAGAACCAAGTTTGCCTGCAAGAAACTCCTAATGGAATACACAGTCTTCTTTTGGAGGAAATTTATCATAACAAGCAACAAGCGCTTAAGACTTTTTTTTTTGGCTCGGTCAACTCCAATGAGTCCATAGAGCCTTTCTTTGTGACGTACAATTTTGGAGAACCAAGCTTTCCCCAAAAGCTACACTTAACATTCACCAAGAGCTGGGGGGGAAAAAAACCCATATTTCAGCTCGGAAAAATCAATTTGAAAACAACTTCTGTCTGATTTTGTTCAAGAAGTCAAGAAACAATCGAAAATAAAAAAACTATCTTCACTCAGCTCTCTGCCAAAAGCACTTTTACACGCCTGAGAGTTCTCATCAAGATAGCGAAATTAGCTAAACCAATCGATCGTTAGTACAGCAAGAGTTCTAATTAGTTATATTACTTCTTTAAGATACACACGCGCTCTAGCCAACGCCATATACTACATCAAAGATCATCACTCTTCATTCGGTCACTCTATATCTTCTTATATATCCCTTCTCCTCACTGTGTACTTTGTAAAATGTAATCGTGTGAATTAATATATAAGTGAATTTGTTTCGTCTAAAGAGCCCGACCGAGAGAAAACAAACTTTCTCTGGTACTCTCTCACTTAAGCAGGCTAGAGTGGGGAACCTGTATATAAGCCAGTAAGAGATCTAGACATCCATGAATCCATCAGATTCAACCACACACATCGCATCGTGTCATATCAGTGTCATAACTCTACTCTCACCTTTTATTCTATAAAATCAGTACAAGTCCAGTGCAGTTTGTGTAAACTTATAGCTATATTATAACAGTGTCTTCAGATGTCGTCTAATTATTCAATCCTAATTTCTCTCCTCATCAACTCCATTATAGAATTTATGCATTAATTTTCATCAACATGTAATAGGATCCAAAGAGAGGATCTAAACCAGAGAGAGAGAGAGACATACACACAAAATTGAGAGTCTCACTCGCTACTTAAAGCCAGACTAGAGTGGGAGACTCTGTGTATATACAACTTTGCTAGCCCTACAAGGGACAGTCTTTAGAACAGTTTATAAAGCAGTTACAACGCGTCAACAACCAACCATTATCCTTCTCTTTACTCAGTTTAAATCTCTCGCTACCTAATTTTTCATTTAAGTGCAAAGTCCTGACAGTTTTACGTGTTAATTATACAGTGTTCAGCGTTCATTCTAGCTTATTTCTCAAAAACCCTTCCTCACTCATTTCTCTATTTCTGAAACCTATTATACCTTTTAATTAAAGATAATTATATAATTGACAAATATGCTTCAAATCTTCGATATTTTTCTAAAAGTTTATAGGTCCAACATAATTATACCATTGGTGCGGGGATTGGTTAGCATATATGATTGTGATTACATTGTAATACAGAACCATCACTAACCTTAAATCCCAATAACATTTCAAGTCTTTAAGGTTACAAGTTCTCCCAGAACACACTAAATCAATTCCCCCCCCCCAAATGGTTTTAAATAAAAGTAATAGGTATTGTAGCCTTTATTTTGGAGGGGCGAGATTCCAAAAAAAAAGGTCAGAAACATTGTATGTAAAGACGCTTGTTTGATTGACTGATTTTCTTCAAATTTTTACATTCTATCTATCTATGCTATCTATCTATATCGATCCATACACTGAAGAGGTATTTTAGAAAAAAACACAACTTTACACCTTATTCAGTTCCGTCAAAAATCGATTATATTTTTTTGGAAAAAATGCCCCAAATAAAAGTAATAGGCAATTATGTGACTAATATATTATATGAAATTTAAAGTAAATCTTTTTTTAGCCCTTTCAGAGAAAATTAAAACTCAAAAAACATTCAGTAAATCTGCATTTCCGGTTAGTGAATTTTGACCGAAATCTTTGCGTCAGTTGAAGTTTGAACTTCCTGTGAATTATTTTTTTTTTATATTTTTTTATTTTGTTCGTACGGCTACTGACACTTTCTTCGTCTGCAAAGATTTCCAGAGTAATTGAAGTCGAACAAATGCACAATCATAAGTAATAATGGAACTCATAGATCAGGTTTGTAACGCGTCTTAAAAATTATTATAATATAAAAGGCACATCAATCATAACAAAAACAGTAGTAGTGAAATGTATTTGGTGTGGTGTAATGTTGTATGCTAGTAGTAGCTTGTAGTGGCTTGAGCGGTTTAGTAAAAGAGGCTTGTGTTTGTAAGTTTTAAGAGAGAGAAGTAATAAGAATAATTAAGTAAACACTGGTAGATTAAATTAAATTAAAATATATTCTTTAGGGATATTTAAATGCTATTCAATAACTCTGTAATTAAGTATAAAACTCTTATGTTTTAACTTATAACTGGTACGGTCCTGATGTGTTCTGCTTCGGTGTCTACAACAAACTGTCTATTGAAGGAATGTCTTCTAATGTAATTTCAAATGTTCCCCTGTGAGAAGAAGGGGTATACAATGCTATCAAGTTCATGAACTCTAAAAGACAACAGTGGTCTTCTACCTGAAATGTTCTTTTGTAAGGGAATGTCACATATTTTTATCATTTTGATTTTTTTCAAATTAAATATATTTTTATATTTCTTGCATCCATCACAATAGCTAAGTGCCAATAATATTAGTATAATAATAATAATAATAATAAAAAATTTATTTCTGCGTATAAAGTAATACAAATACTTGTCGCAGGGAGTTGGAATTAATTCATTATACACGTTATAAAATATTACATTTTAAATGCATGAAAATGAAAAGAAAATCTAGTAACTAACTACAAGAAATAAATAAATAAATAAATGAAGTAGAAATAATACTACAAATTCAACACCAATACATGTTGATTTATATCTCTGATTGACTGTGAGACCAAAATTATATATAATTCTCAATTAAACAAGAACCAACAAATTCAAATAAAATACATTCTTTTCTCCCTCTCTTGCGACAAAGACTGAATAATACAACATAAGAGAGAGTAAGACTTAAAGAGAAAACATAAATGACTGAATCCTAGTGATATCCGTATTGTTATGGCCCTCTTACTATTACATATGTTAATGAAGTTAATATTAGTTATTAGTTATTAGTTAATATTTATCATCTTATTAAATTAATACAACTGTTACAAAATGAAAAAATACTATTTACACTATGAATAACAGTAATAATTAACAGATCAGCTATATTCTCATGGATCACAAATGCTGAAAAGTGTCTATCTCTAGGATCTGAAAATCTCGAACACTTAAAAAGAAAATGAGTTAAATCATTGTTGCCATTATTACAAAATTGACATACATTTTCAGGAAAAATATCAATTTTGTTTGAGCCTATTTTCAAAGAGAATCGTTTTTTATACGACAATCTAAGTTGTGCGACTACTCTTAATTTTTCTGTACTACAAATTAATTGTAAATTAGATTCTGCAGATCGCTCCAGTGCACTTATTTTCCTGTAAAAGTTATTGAAGGAAGATCAATAATATTAGTATAACGGTCTTTACACTATATATTAAAACTAAGGGCAAAACTTTTAGTCTTATTTGAAATGTTCATCACTCCACTTTGCATTCATAAATTATTTTATGTCATAAAAACAATTCTTTATCAAGAAACGGGTGATGGTTTGTTTGAAGTGACTTCCACCTAACTGTCTTATACCTAAGGGAATTTTATTAAATACTCTCGCCAACATGATACTGAAAAGGTGATCAGACATCACTAGTCGTTTGTAAGATATATATAGATTATCTTTATTGCGTAGATTGTGATTATGCTTATCACCTCTAGTTTCAATTAAAGGCTCTTTTTTCTTATTCAGTGGTTGTTTCAAAATGAATACTGACGGTAGCGTCATTATATTTAATTCTTTAAGAAAGGCCTGCAACTAACTCGAGCCCTCTTCTTGTTCTAATAGCTCTCTTCTGAAATCTAAATACAATGGAAGCGTCGGAGATTCCACCCCATAACTCAATGCCATGTAACATTCTGTAGTGAAATAGACTCTCTTTATAACCTCAGCTGGAACTTCTTCACGCAGTTTTCTCAATAAAAAAATTATTTTTGATAACTCGTTATTCAAGGTATGTACATGACTTTTCCAAGTAAGCCAGCAATCTATTGTGACACCTAGAAATACTGTAGTGTCTTCTTTTTTCTTCTCAATTAGACTAAGTAGTGAGCTTTGAGTTTTCTTCTCATTTAATAATAATTCATTTTTTGCAGCCAATCTTTGAGGAGGTGAAATGTTACCATTAGCCTTCTTTGTAAACAAGGGAACGGATTAGCTCAATGGTAGTGTGCTGGAATCTCAGGCGGAGATCCCAGGTCCGAGTCCGGCAGTGCTGCTGCCATTAGATTTTTCTCTTCCTAGGAGCTTCAAATGGCTCACTGAGACAGCGCTAGGGAGGCACAGTAGATGTTTCAGGTCGCAGTGCAATATCCCCTATAATAATCTACATATTATATAAATGAAAGTGCTGATTAGTTAGGGAAAAGTTCAAAGTTCTTGCTTCGATTTATTGTCCTAATACTTGTATTTGAATGGGTTTAACTAGATGTGCCTCAGTCGTCCAAGCGAAGTTCATTGCTTTGACTGATTGCGCTAAATAGTCAACATAAAACATTATAATCTTCATAATAGGAGCATTATGATAACCTCTGATGGACAGGTTGCAATTAAGGCCACCAATACCTTTCAAGTCGGTATGAGATTGTATTGAATCTCTCAAAGGAGTTGAACAACTGTAATTAGCCCTCTTTATCCACTTCGTCTACTATTGGAGGGAAATTTCATTAGCAAGATGGCGCTTGGTTCAATTTCAACTTTCTTTCTTTCTTTCGTGGTTTTGCATAAAATGATCTTCAATATGGCTGCAACATTTACAACGCAATAAATACACTTTCATCATAGAATTTTCCGTTCTCAAACTGTATTTCAACATAAGCCCTTCTCGAATCATTGATTAGGAATCTCACAATTCCTCCAAATGGGCTTTGAGTTGCCCATGGCGGCAAGCTATATGAAGGCGTCTCTCAAGCGGGTTTCAGGTCGCTGTTTGGGAGCAACCGACGTTATATTTGCTCTGAGCTAGTGGTTAACATTTGTTATTCGTCTCTTTGGTTAAAAAAGAGTAAATATTTTAATAGTGTCTAGGATTTTTATTTACATACAATTTTTAATTGCTTATTTACAGGAAAACTTATCTCCTTTTTCCAGGATTATGCATTTTAAACATGTAATAATTAAGGATTTTAAAAAAAAAGTATGGTATACATTCATATTTTTCCCAATTAGATATGCTCGGATGGTGTGATCGCGGGATGTTTTCTGTGCTAATTATTTGGCATTGTGCCAGACTTACATTCTCCAGTTTGTTGTAACCAATAAAAACGGGGGAGAAAAAAAACTTCCTCTAAGAGCGCCTAAAGCGCGCCTTGATAATAGAATTTCAGAGATGAACATATTTTGTTTGGTCTGACGTATGTTTGGTTACCTCTCTAGTTTTATGTTAAGAGATTTCTCAACGGTAGCAGAAAGTTAGTGAGTTTGAAACAGTAAAGCTTAATAACTTATGAACATTATTTTTCTAAGGTTTACTGCTGAAATTTTCAGCTCAGAATCTAATGAAACATTTTTTTTTTGTTTAAGTTTAAGGCGCGTCACATCTATGGTCATTTGTGCCCGGAGCCTTCTCATTGCACTGCCAGTCTCCGGACAGTGTTCTCTCGTTACAGACAACACTGTCCATCACAGTGAGCTGTAAGGGATCCTAGAAAGAAAAAAATCTAAGGGCAGCACGGCTGGACTGGAACCCGGTCCTCCACGTGGAAGTCCAGTGCGTTAACCACTGAGCTAATCCTTTCCCTCTAATGAAACTTTTAATTTTGATCTTAAAATTCTTTATTTCATTTATTGTAATTTTACATCTGTTTATATATAAGTACATTTCAGATGGAAGTTGACTTTGAATTATGCGATATAAGAGACTATATGATATAATCCTAGAAGTCATTTGGATATAATCCCCCCCCCCAAAAAAAAACTTTTTTCGTCTTGAGGAGACCACAGTATTGGAGTCGCAATAATTTCTTTTTAAGAAAAAAAAAATAAATAAATTGTAAACTGCTGCTTAATTAAAATTTACAAGTTTCCATTTGTCTGATGTCATGGAAATGTTTGTCACATATTTGGCGCTATGAATAATTAAAACATTTTATAGTTGTTTGCTCAAATATAGGTTAATAAAAAAAAATAAATAATGCAAAATTAATTAAATTTGATTACATATCATTATTTATAACTAGTAATCCTTTATTCCTTTATAAATTATTTGTAAAATTAAAAGATCTAAACATTCTAGTTAACAAAATTACAACTTTAATCTCGTAAAGCCAGTTTATTTATCGAAGCATATATGCTGGGCTAGTTTCAAACTCTATATGGCAACAGTATTATTGGGTATTGTAGGATTTGTGTTTAATATTAAATAAAGATTTGAGTGTATTACCATGATCTGAAAGTCAGTTAGGTTATTTGGAAACTTCGTAGGATGGTTACGTCATTTATTGACGTTGCATTTATTTTTTCGGTTGAATATTATAATTAGATGTCGGTTTGTCTGTTTTAAATAGTACAATGCTCTTTATAATAGATTTTTTTTTATTTAATGGCCAATCATCAATGATCTACTAGTTTTTTCATATTAAAATTTATACTAAAGAACTAAAAAGACAGAACTGTTAACTTTCTACAGTTACAACAGACAGAGACCAAAAAAAAAAAAAAAAAAAATATGGAAATAAAGATTGTTTAGCTGTAAAATAAAGTTTCTACAAATTATGGTCTATTTCTTAGAGAGTTCGTAAGGAAACAAATCACTGTCTTACTGCAATTCATCTAGTTTTTATTTATTATTTATTTAATTTATTAATTATAATTGAAAATATATGCATATGCGTCTAAAATGTAATATAAAAAACGTAATTCCTGTAAACCGGTAATTCAAACACGGAATTTTGGCCATAAATTAAATTCTTCACATTAATTCACACTAAATTTATATTTACAATTAGTATTTTAGTTTAGCTATTTCAATATATGTTTGAATTTATTTGTAAATTTTTGAATTATTATTACATTTTTTGTAATTGCATTATTGTAGCTGTAGTGGAATCAATTGTTGTGATTCCTGAGGTATGAAGTTAGATGTCTTGAAGAGGGATTTATTCGGCGGAAGTTAGTTTAGACAGTTATTGCTTGAATTACTAACACTGAATTTATAAAAATAGAATATATTTTAACAATAATTTGAATGAGCCTAATGGTAACTACAATTAATATGATTTGATAAAAGTAAATAAATAATTTTAAGAGTTAAATAACAAATAATTTAAAATGATTATAATAAATAAACTAATATGCACAACTATGAAAATAATTATAAGTAAAACCTTGTATAGGGACGCGCTCGGAACTCAAGTATAACTGCTGCTGTAAAATGATTCTGATATAATGATGTGGCTACTGATATAATTATCCCCTCTACCAGTGGGGCGAAGTTTATATTAGTCTTACTCACACACTGTCAAGTGTGTAAGTTCTCACACTAAGACATCTCTAGTAGCGTGCGACCTTGGTTAGGTCGGCGACCAGTGATTCAGGTCAGTGGCCAGATTTGGTCGCCCATCGGCGACTTTCAAAGACCAGGTGGCTTCTGTTCAATAGACAGGGCTTTATCGGTGCTTGTCTTTGATACCTTTGCATTGAAAAGGCAGCGGCCGGTTGTGGGGGCCACTAGTTATAAATTATTCTTTCCTTTTGTTATATTTTGTGAAGGCTTTGACATTGCTATGTCATTACATAGCCTTACCAACCTAATGGGGCAAGTGGGGGAACAGCCACTTCTTCGAGAATTTTGGCGATCCTGCGTATGGCCTAAACTTGACAACATGAACAATACTAACCCTGATGTCCCCATGTTGGTAGGACCATAGTAATGAAGTGGTGCTTTTGAAGAAAAGTAGAAGGTAAAGTTACTGTTCCCCAAGAACCTTCACCCCCCAAACAAAAAATCAGTTTTTCTTGGAAAAAAATATTTCAAATAAAAGTAATTGGCATTTATGGCTATATGTATGTATAGAGAAAATCGCGAAAAGAAAAAAAATATTCAGTAAAATCGCGACTTTCGATTGATGGATTTTGCCCGAAACCTTCATGCTACGTAGATGAGGTGGGGTGTACCTAACGTAATACCAAGTTTGAGCTAACCTGCGATTTTTCATTTTTTTTGAGATATTGTGTTTGCACACACAAACACATAAACAAGCACACAAACACAGATACAGACCATTAGCTAAAAAAAAATGTTTTCGTATTCGAGAAGACTTCAAAGCATCAATTTCCGGTTGTAAACTCAAATTTGCAAATTTGACACGATCGCAATACTTATTCTCTTACTAAGAGAATTTAGAGATAGTAAAAAACTGTAATACTTCTTTCAGGTTATTTCTCTGGCTAATATACCAATATTTGCATACTAAAACAAGTAAAAATAACAGAAATTAATCATAAAGAAAACCAAAATATGGAAAACTACCTAAAGTTGAATACTATTGAAAATTTACCTTCAGTTGAAACACCACTTTTTCGAAATTCAAGCAATAAAAGTGCTCAACAATATTACCAATAAAAATGATAGGCCAACATAAGTTAGTATAGCACATTTAAATCAAATACTTAACTTTCAGAGACAATTTTCGTGGTAGCCTGCTTCATTTTGTGGTCATCGATCGGTTTCGGGCGTTCGCCCATCTTCAGGATGCGTTTTTCAGACAGTGTGACAACACAGACTTGTACAGAGCAAACTTTGTTTCACTCTTGTACTTTTCACTTTGTGACAAGTCTGTGTTGTCACACTGTCTGAAAAAACGCATCCCGAAGATGGGCGAACGCCCGAAACCGGTCGATGACCACAAAATGAAGCAGGCCTCCACGGAAAATGTCTCTGATGCTTTCTAGCTCTGCTGAACCAACCATCACAACAACTTAACTTTCAGTTAAGTTGCTATTCGATGGTAAACTTCGTTATGGTTAGCTTGTTTTTTTTTTTTTTTGCTCATCGATAACTGCGGTCATTAGCGCTAGTCAGCTTGATGATTCCCAAATAGAATAGGAAGTTTTAGCTTCTTCGGTTCTTTTATTTTTTTGATTTATTCTGTTTACAAGCAAACAAAATAACACGCACTGACAAAGCAGTAAATGTGAGAGTGGGGGTCATACACAGATTAGATTCGTAGAAAACTTTTTGTACACCAATTTCAAAAATTTGCCAAAATCACATTTCTTACTTTTACTATGATAAAAGAATAAAAAAAAGAAAAGAAAAAGAAAAAATAGATAGGAATAGTGTGATTTTCAAAAGTCAGGCCTTAAAATTATGATGAGATTTTTATATGAAATAATTTTTTGTTGTTAATATCATTTCATTTAATTAACTGTCACTTCAGCGTTATAATTTCTTGTTTTTAATATCTTATGGCCAATCTGTTCTGTTAATATTTTTTTTTAATTAATTTGTTTTCTTTTATTTGTTAGAAAACTATACACTTTTCTTCACTACAATGCAGTGTACAATAATGTACCTTTTCTTCAATAAATTTTGCATACCTCCTGAAGAAGGGCACCCACCGATGGTACCCGAAACGTAAAGCAACAAAGAAGTTCTTTTTTCTTTTAAAAACTTTTCTGGCCATTACCATATAAATATCTCGTTATAAATAGGAATATTTTTTTCTTTTGGCCCATTTTTACCTGGTTTTCACATTTTGTGAATGCACGTGTGGCTGACTGTACGCATGAAAGAGAACTTAGGAGTAGATTTTCCTTTTTTTGTCGTCGACAATACAAAAATATATTTAGTATATAGTAACCTGGGAAATAAAACTTACACACTTATGCATATAAATATGGAAAATAGGTTTGTAGTAATAGGTAGGATTCAGTAAAATGGCTCATATATGTATACAATAGTGGTTCGTAAAGAACTCAAAACTCTTTTCTGAATATGTAGCTAACAAACACAATATCAGCAACAAAGTGTGTGCACAGCCAGCAAACACCAGCACATCGAGCTGTATCAAAGAGAAACTGTTTGAGCACTTGGTTGGTCCTCATCACAACCAACCGCCACCATATATAATACACAGTTCAGCATACTTATTCTCTCCTTCTCTTCTCTGTTATATAACACACACATACTATATATAAATATAAGTAATATTGAGCAAGGTTTAAACATCAAATAAGCCCATTTTAAGTTAGTTCAAGTAATAATATTCTAAGATAGCAACCCTTGAAGTTTAATACAAATTTTGATTTAATATTATTTCATTGACTACCTTTATTAACAAATATTATAACATAATAATAATAATAATTAATAATCGTATAATATAATATCGGAGATGTTGCTTTTGATCGAAAACTTGAATGCACTTTACTTCGTTTAAGAAGTTACTAAAAGCTATTTATATCCACAGCAGTGGCGTCTACTGGTATTCGCGATTGCGCGACTGAACCCCCAGCTAGTTGAAAAAAAAAAATTAAAAAAAAAGTAACTCACTTTCGTATTTTTATTTTATTTCAGTATTTCAATTTCAAAAAAATATTTTCATTTTTGTATTAGTTACGAACATTAAGTCACAGTAAAAATTGTATATATTGGCCTGATTATTGTTTGTAATAATCAACAATCAAATAAGTTAATTTAATAATATTATGTTCAGAGAATCAGATATAAAAGAATAGGAACTTATATCAGTATAGGAGTTCCTTAAACATGTTGGTATAATGAATTGTACACTAATGAATTGTATGTATATCAGGAGATTATAAAAATGTAGGAAGTTGGAGGTTCACAGTTGGGCGTCGCGGTGGAGAATTTTATATATATATATATATATATGTATGTATAAAAAATTTCTTTGTGTTAGTATAGAAAAGTGTATATTCTTATTACCTTTTTTTAAAATAACCGTGGGGATTACAAGCGCGTTGAACATTACTTACGATCTTACGAATGAACTTTCCCGGAGTTAAAAAAGTTGTTTTTAGCAAATGGTCTGTGTGTGTGTGTGTGTTTGTGTGTATGATCCGTAGAAAGTTGAAACTTGATATTCCGTTTAGGTATCACCATGGGATCTGATCCTACGTTATCTGTCAAAATTCCTCAACCAGAAATACCACTTTACTAGTTTTTTTTTTACTTTTTTGCAATTTTCTCAAAAACGGCTCCGACGATTTTCTTCAAACTTGGTATATCAACTACATATACGAAGAGCTACAACTTTTATTTTAAACATTTCTCTGGGAAAATACAGTTAAGGATAGTTATGGGCGAGGGTGGGTTTAGGTTTTCAGCTAAAGTGATTTCTATCTAGCCAAGCTATTAATAATGATAGGTAATGTAAGTACTTAAAAAAAAGTTGAACCCCCACGTATCCAAGTCAGGAGCCGCCACTGATCCACAGC
Source organism: Triatoma infestans (assembly GCA_011037195.1). Taxonomy (NCBI): domain Eukaryota; kingdom Metazoa; phylum Arthropoda; class Insecta; order Hemiptera; family Reduviidae; genus Triatoma; species Triatoma infestans. Next base: position 40,733 of record JAAEAF010006118.1, on the reverse strand, counting down.
CTTTCGAAAGATTCTGAAAGTAAATTTTACATGAATATACTGTTTTAGTGAAGAAAGAGCAAGTCATCCTTGCGAAAGGATAAGTTTTTATTAATTTTTTTTGTAATTAAGGGGCACGTCAATATCTGAGGTTATGCTCAGTGCATTACCGGCCTCCGGATATGTTCTTTAGTTTCAGATAATACTGTCCATGTCTGGGCAATGAGCTGTAGAGCTTTTTATGGCTCGAAAAACTAAGCGCCACACTGCTGGTCCTCTACGTTGCAAGTCTTTGTACGCTAATCCCGCCTTTCTATGATGATCTTATTAAACAAAATTCTTGGAGTAAGAATTCAGAATGCTATCAAGAAATAAATAAAAAAAATTTATTTTGTGAAATAATAATACGACTTTCTGTTACAGCATGTTATTATTATAGTCATTATTGATACATTTACTTCACATTCGGAATTTTTACTAACTTCAAACTTGCATAACTGAAAGAACCTAAACTATAAACAACTTGCTTGTGGGAAATGTGTACTTCCACCTCAATCCCACCCACAAGAAACCCACAAAATCTGCAAATTCGAAAAATGTTTCAAATAAAAGTGATAGGTCTCTTCAGCGTAGTTTGTAAACCATGTTTAAGGAAACTCGTTAATATCTTTATCGACAAAACGAAGAAAACTAAAAAAAAACAAAAAACAACGTTCAGTAACCGCGCTTTCACCGCCTACTCGCCGTAAACAACCACTACCACTACCATCACCATCACAACAACAGCCACTACAACAACAACAACCACGGCACCAGCACAGCGTTACAACCTACCGTCCACAATGGGTCACTCCTATTCAGAAATCGGAGGACATACCCTTCCCATCCTCCTCCAAGTCCTTCTCATCCAGATATAACAGGCGTCCTAAATTCCTTCTTTCAATGGTTTGAATCACTCCACCCCTCTAGTTAATCTGCTAAACACCCTAATTACCCAACTCCTTCCTCGCCTTAACTCATAATTCCTCTAACCCACTCGTCATTAACCATCCTACTTTGGAACGCTAATGGTTTAACTTTCCATAGAGACGAACTTTACACTTTACTATACGACAAACGTATTGACATAGCGCTACTTACTGAAACACACTTTACTGGCAGATCACACTTCTACATTACAGACTATCAAACACACAAGACTGACCACCTGGATGACACAGCCCAGGGTGGCGTGGCAATCCCAGTTAGAAACTCCCTGAAACACCACGTTCTCCCTCCTATTTCCGCTGACTACCTTTAGTCCTCTGCAATTTCCCTATCAGCCCATCCGCATAACTTCAACCTCGCTCCTGTATATTTTCCTTCTAACAAATCCATCTCCCAAGAACAATTTACGTCCTTTTTCAATACCTTTGGTCCTAGATTCCTCTCAGGTGGTGACTACAACGCGAAGTACCAACATTGGGGATGTCGCGTAACGAACCCTCGTGGTCGAACTGTACTCAATGTCCTTCTCTCCAAAAATTACAGCGCCGCATCACCTATCCAACCTACCTACTGGCCTACATCCCTTTCCAATCTTTCTGATATCCTTGATTCTTCATAATGTCCCAGATATCACACTACTATGATATCTCAACTCTCACAGAACTCTTCTGCAGACCACAGCCCTGTCCTAATTACCCTTGACACTCATCCTATCCCTAAGCCTCCCAAACCATCTCTAATCACAGCTCAGTTGATTGGAAGAGATTTTGATTGGAGACAAAATAGACCTACATTTTCAACTTAAAACGATAGACGACGTAGACAATGCAGCACAACATCTCACTACACTAATACAAAATTCTATAAGACAATCGACTTTGTAGTGGAATCGTTTATTGTGATTCCTATGGTATGTAATAGATGTCTTGAAGAGGGCGGAAGTTTGTTTAGAGATTTTTGGAAGTTAGTGCTCGAATTATTAACACTGAATTTATAAAAACAGACTGTATTTGTACAATAATTTAAACGTGAGTAATGGTAACTATTAACAAGAAATACTTAGAAATAAATAGGAGATAAATAACTACTAATTTAAAATGATTAAAATAAATAAAATAAGATGCACAACTAAGGAAATAAGTATAAATAAAACTGTATAGGGACGCGGAACTTGCTGCTCGTATAATAGTCTTGAAGACGTACTGAAGTATAATCATCTCCTCTTCCAATGGGGCGAAGTTTATATCAGTGTTAGCAACACTCACACCAAGACATCTGTCCTAGTGTGCTACCTTGTGCGACCTTGGTTAGTTAGGTGTCCAGCGATTTAGGTCTGTGGCCAATTTTATCGGTGCTTGCTTTGATGTAAAGTATTGACCCTTGGTTTTGTTTGTTTGGCCGCGGCCTTGTCTTGAAGACAGCAGCCGGATAGGCCACTAGTTATAAATTATTCTTTCTTTTTGTTATGTGTTGTGAAGGTTTGACATTGCTATGACCTTGCCATGTCATTACAACTTTATACCATCCAACACGATATTATACTAATTCAACTAACGTCCCATTATATATCCGAACACTTATCATGGATAAGCGAGGTGCTAGAGCCAAGTGGCAACGCACCCGCTATCCCTCTAATAAACGAATTTACAACAGACTGACTCACCACCTTAAAACAGAACGTAAACGATTACAGAATGAACGCTTTCTTGACTATACATTATCATTAACTACTGAAGACAAGTCAGTTTGGACTGCCACAAAGAAAATATTGTCCTATAAACCTGTACCATCACCCCTTCGTCGTAATGACGGCTCCTGGGCTTCATCAGATGAAGAAAAAGCCTTTCTGTTTTCTTCCTACTTATCCACAGTCTTTACTCCTCATCAAATATGGTAGACCCTTTGCTTCGTGATTCCATTCAGCAGGATCTCGATTCTCCTCTTCCTCTCTCCCTTCCCCCAAACCTTTTAGTCCTTCTGGTTTTTTATTCAACATCTTTCTCCAAAGAAAACTTCTGGAAATGACTACATTACTTCAAAAATCCTCCGCTATCTTCCCAAAAAAGCAATACTCTTTGTAACTCTAATTTATAATGCTGTACTTAGAACCACCCATTTCCCGATCCTTTGGAAATTCTCGATAATCCGTCCTATTCCGAAACATAATAAACCTCATCATTTTCCTACATCGTACCGTCCCATAAGTTTGCTGCCTGTTCTTAGCAAAATCTTTGAAAAACTCCTTCTTAAACACATCCTCCCTATAATTGAATCCTCCAATATTATACCAGATCACCAGTTTGGGTTCAGACGTCACCATTCTACAATACAACAGTGTCATTGCGTTGTTGACGCCATCGCATCCTTCCTTGAGAAGAAGGAATGTTGCTCGGGTGTCTTCCTCGATGTGAGGCAAACCTTCGATCGAGTATGGCACCCGGGTCTGCTCTGGAAATTTTAGGGCATCCACCCGTTTACCTACTATCTTATCCTAAAGTCCTATTTGACAGACCGTTACTTCCGGGTACAAGTCGGAACCTCAGTCTCTCCTATCCATAAAGCCGAAGCGGGCGTTCCGCAAGGCAGTATCCTTAGTCACATCCTGTACACAATATACACAGCAGATATCCCAACCCATCCAGAAACTTCTCCTTACCTATGCAGACAACACCGCAATTCTGTCCTCTCACCGAGACCCAGTAATAGCACATAGAAATCTCCAAACCCATCTCTTCTCCTTAGAGAAATGGTTCAATAGATGGAATATCAAACTAAATGAAAATAAATCCCAAAGTATTACATTCACCCTACGCCGCATCACTCTTCCACCAATGTGTTACAATTTAATTCCTATCCCACCCACTAATGTCGTTCGCTACCTTGGATTGTTGATAGACAAAAGATTAAACTGGAACCCTCACACACGACTGAAAAGAATTGAACTCAACAGACGCTATCGATTATTGAAACGACTACTGGACAACAGATCTAAACTGTCAATAGACAATAAAAGACTGATTTATACCTCAATATTAAAACCCATCTGGACGTACGGCATTGAGCTATGGGGTACAACAAAACGTTCCAACCTCCAAAGACTACAATCCCTTCAATCCACCATCGTAAATGCTCCTTTCTATGTTATCTAACCATACATAGAGACCATGAAATTCCTTTCGTCAATCTAGTCGCCCGAACCCGATATAAAAAATTCCATCAATCCCTGCATCAGTCCCATTCTAATCCTTTAGTCCGCCACTATCCTCCCGCACTATTCCTGATAACCCTTCCAGGCGTTTAAAACGCCAGTGGCCTCACGATTTCCTTTCTTCAAGCGATGAGAGCATTTAGCTCAGCGCTACCGCTGGGTGGCTTCTCTTCTCGGAGAATACGTGTGCGCGAGTGCGTATGTAAAGTGCAGTGTTATTTATAGCGTACAAAACGCTGGTGTAACAAACAAAAACAATAAAAAAAACAAAAGTTCAGTAAAGTCATGACTGGAAATTTTGGTAAAACATTTAGTTCTTATTAATGTAATAGATGATAGTATCAGATAATAAACGAAATAGCTTAATCACTTTAGTGAAAAACTTAATGCAAGCCCTACCCCAAAACCCCATGAAATGAATTTTCCAAGGAAAATATTTCAAAAATATAGCTCTTTATATGTTTAGTTGATGTAGCAGGTTTCAAGAAAATTGAAATTGGAGTTGGAGCAGTTTTTGTGAAAATCATAATAAAATAACAGAAATATGTGTACTTCCTGTAGGCCGATTTTGATCAAACTCATACCGTCAGGTCCCCTGGTAGAACTTAAAGGAAATATCTGCGATTTATCGTCTTTGAGTCACACACGATTTCGTCGACACATGCACACGATAAAAAAAACACCTTTTCGGACTCAAGAGATCTGCAATTGTATATTTCCGGTAGAAAACGATATCGAAAATTTGACATACTTCCCCAATTCTCTTAGTTAATCTATCTTGAAAAGAAAATGGTTTATCCCAAGTCAGCTACATGCTCAACTATTTGCACCTTACATATTGAGATATTATTGTGTGTTTCAGACAGAGATCCTGCTCTCATTGTCTAATTCCTCAACTATCTTTGCAAGCTGATGTTTTGAGGAGTAGCTATTAAAGAGTCCTCATCAGCAATTTTCGAATAATTGAGGGAAGTTGGTATTTATATTCAAGCCAAAATTGTTCCATTGTAATCCTCTGGAAACTTGTTCCAAGATTGCAACAAAAATATATTTTACTTTAATCTTCTTGAAATGTAATATTAGTAATACAAATACTTTGTACAGTTGAAGGCTATGTGTAAAGACAATGAGAATTTTGTGTGTTTTAAAACTTATATTTCAAAATGGCAAATTGGCATTGATAAAATAGAAAGCTTATTTTGACGAATAAGTTGCACTGACTATTTTATATAAATGGTTGAATTTAATGAAAAACTTTTTACTTTTTGTTTGTCTTTTTAAATTGAACATAATAAAAAAAGAAAAAGAAAAAAAAACAAATATCGAGAGATCAGTGTGCAAGATAAGATTGTGAAGGCGGCGAAGAGGTAAGTTGGATAAAGCAAATTGAGCAGGCGATGGTGGTTTTAGATGGAAACTGAAATAAGGTTATTATTCAGGTTGAACAGCGGGCAACTGATGTTGATAAAGTAGTGGCCTCACGGCTAGAATGAATACCTCCAAGAAAATAAGTAGAAGAAGGTGATACTCTTCTGTCACTGTAATAGGCATTTCTCTCCTTATATTCCCAATGGAGAGATCAATATATCCAAGCAACTGGCCCTAAATTCGGCATATTATTTCTACAGTGAGTACTCACCATTTCTTAAGACTACCACAGTTCTAAATTGGTGGTTAGAGAAGTTGACATATTAACGTTTCAACTAAATAATAGAAATAAGAGAAAGTAAAAGTAATAGTTAAAGTAATAATACTAAATAAGAGAACGTAATAATACTAGTAGAGTTGTAATAATACTAAATAAGAGAGAACAAAAAATACTATACATGCAAACTTTACATGCTTTACATGCAAACAACGAAATGTTTAAACTAAATTAATCTGTGCTGCACTAAGATGAATACACAAAAATTTTCCTATTTCCAATTAGAAGAGCATATATGCACGATGAAGGAATTAGTAAACCTCCGCAGAAAATGGATTTGGCTGGCACAATGGTTTCATCCACATTCCAATTATCTATCCTCTTTTGGAGAAGTGCCACTAATTACGAAGAAGAAAAACGCGGCAGTCGGATTCGCAATAAAGAGGTTTAGAGTGAAGCGTTATGAATGTTGTAATCTCCCTGGATTAACAAAAAGTAATTCTAACCAATCGTACAAGTTATAGTGAAATGAGTTTGAAAGTCGTCTAGTCTTCATATGTAGAAGAGAGCATAGAGGACGAGAATTGGTAATTACAAATTTTGGGTATGCAGGAAATGAGATGTCAAAGTGAGAGGTCAAAAATGTTCAACTGGAAGGTCCCTTTAACGCTGTGCTGCGTCGGAAGAATTTTAAAAATGCTCAATCAGCAGTATGAGACTTCAAAGAGAAACACTTAAACAACCTCTCGATTGAATCCATAAGGCACTGAGAGATGTGACTCTGTAGTTTTATTTAGAAGGACTACCGCCAATATCACTTTCAAGGTATAGGTTTTGTGAAAATTCACACACTCAGTCTGATTAATGGCTGTGTTAGGATAGGAGCCACTCTCGATCTGCTCGAAACTTACCTAGTAGGAGATTTTAAAGATTCTAAATCTTTAATGGATTCATTAGATTGTAGATTGTTGTTGGGGATTATTGCACTGCGACCTGAAAGATCTACTGTGCGCCCGGAGCCTTTTAAGTGTACTGCCGGACTCCAAGTAGTGTTCTCTAGCTACAGACAACACTGCCCAACACCGGACAGTGAGCTGTAGAGACTCCTTGGAAGAGAAAATCTTTGGGCAGCATGCTGGACTCGAACCCGGAACCTCCGCGTTGCTAGTCCAGCGCGCTACTACTAAGCTAATCCCTTCCTTCTCCCTTGGCTTATGCCAATTAACTAGTGGAGGAAACCCTAGTTTATGTACTGTATTTGTCCTTGTCTGTAAAGTGTAGAGTGTATGTAGTTTAAGTGTATTGTGTACTGTTCTGACGAAGTGCATGGAGTACTGGAGCTGTGGTAACCCATGTGGTCGCTACTCCCCAAGTAACTGCATACAACAGATACCCCTTGCGGCCATAATGGATTCATACTGAACTACAGAGTCCCAGACGACAATATCCATTCAAGGTGGATAAAAGATAAGAAATTAATACGTGTAATTAAATTCGAATTCTAATTTATTATTCAAGTTTAGAGAATGCGGCTGGAGAAGTTCTGATTAAATCCGGTAAAACTGAATTTATTCAAAAATGTATTTAAAGTTTATGCGTTTTTGTTCTTGTTATATATATATATATATGCAGGAGTTGAATATCAGATCGAAGGGAGAGGAAGAGTTTTACCGATATTCCACTGACAAAATATATTTGGATAAATCACTGAGGAGGTATTTATGTCCATTTTATTTTAAGCATATCTAAATGTCAACACAAGCTTCTGTTTGTTGAATTATATTTAGGGTAGAAAACATTTTGATAATATATTACTTCCCTTATTCAGTAAAGAAATATAACAAACAATAGCAAATGAAGATAAATTAAGTTTTAAAATTATCATTCAGTATTAATCCCACCTGTTTATATTATACAAATATTATTAATTACTATTAACATGATAATAATTAAAAAAAAAAAAAAATAGTTACTGGGATTCTAGTTTCACACTGACCTAATTCACAAGATAATTTCATCTTCACAATGTGCTCTCACTTTTATTAGTAATCATTTTTCTGGAGAAATAATTAATTTGGAGATTCAGAGAAATCTATAATGTTTAATTACATGTAAATTGGATCCAATATTATTGGCGCTGATATCTGTAATTCAGGTGTAATCAATTCAACTATACCTGCCTTGGATAGGTACATTTATCCCCACGAACTCTATATTTAAGTTAGGGCAAATGAGTAAATTTCCAAGCTTAGCTCACCGTCTTATTTATAGAACGGTCCATCATTCATGTCCTTCCTTGCATTATTCGACTCTTCTTTTCAATATTCATTTCCTGATATGCATTAGTTTATCAGGGACAACTTTAATCGCAGACATCCCATTTTGTATTAGTTAATATTTTAACTGTAAGAAAGGTAAGTTGAATATTTTGAAAAGTCAACTATTTATACATTTATTGTGGGTAAAGATCCTTTTGAAAAATTGGTTTATATATTGTTAAAAACCTGCGTCGAATTTGATGGATGACCTACAAATAAGCGCTCGGCGCTTGTAGTAGGTATGTAATTGAAATGTTATTGGTGTGTTGTGTTGTAGTGTAGCGGTAACTTGGGGCGTGAGCGGTTTTGTAAAGGGGCTTGTAAGTATATATGTTTAAGAGAGAAGTATCAGAAATAAGAAAGTAGTCACCACTGCTAACAATAAATTTATTCTAATAAAATAATAACTATAAGTTATTTGCAAAGATATTATAAACTTATTAATATATTGTGGAACTGCACTGATTCTAAGATAGCGATTCGTGAAGTGTGTTCTGGCTTGAGTGTCTACCACAGACTATTCTTGTTAGAAGGCAGAACGCAGATTATTCGAAAGAATGCCTTCTCTTACAAAACAGTTGGCCAAGTGGCATTGTATTAATTTAACGGATTCTTGTGCCTTTGTTTCCCTAATAGCAATGACCTTAAATTACAGTACCTGACCCTAAAATACATTATTTTAGCCAAAATTATTTCCCTTAAAATATTTTTCAAAACTATTTATTTTTGCATTTCCACTACATAATATATTTTTTACCGTTCACCTAGATTTTCTAATTTTGATCACATCAGAAGACTTTCAACTTTACAGTGAAAGTTCTAAAATATATTAACGTAAAACATCACTAATTGTGAAGACGTTGTTATTTGAATAGTAATCGGCAAATTTTACTTCGAACAATAATAACAATATAGTCTAATTAAACAAAAAATGGTATGAAATTTGGCCGGGGTAACATCCAAGAGTTTTGGGTGTTATATAAATAAAAAAATAAATATATATAAAAAAAAGAATAATAAATTGCAGAAAAACAGCATTTCCTACCAAAGAGATTAATACGTTAGACCCAAATATTAAAAACATAACTTCAACACTTATATTAAAATTATCATTATTTACGTACATAAAAGAATATCCACTAAAATCAAGAATAACCACTGCTAAACAATATTCTTATAAGAAAAAAAAAAAAATGAAAAACCTTACTTAATACTTATTAAACCTTACTAAATACTAATTTAACCTGATTTCCCCCAAAGTGGTATGTTTTGATTTTAATTATTGTTTATATAATATAAATATACGAATATATATATATATATATATTTTTTATTTTATCATTTTTAATAAATTATATTGAGGAAAATCCAGCATAAATTTCTTTTATACATTTTCAGCTTATATAAATTTTCATTATTATCATAACCAGTTGTATATAATATTTAACGTTAGTATTATAATATTGTTGTTTGTTTAACTGGGATCTTAAAGATATTTAAAAAAAAAAAATCATATATGAGTAAAATTCATATATTAGTAGGATAAAGTAAACTTTATATATGTCCTTAAGTTTATATTAAAATATTAAATTAAATATAATAAAATATTTTTAACTTCATACAATTTCCAGTGGTATTTTCCTTGTTAGCCTGTTTAATTTTCCTTGTTTGCCTGTTTAATGGGTTGTTCGCCCATTTTCAAGAGGTCTTAATAAAAAGTGCAAGAGAAATTGATTAACTCAATAGACTAATTATACATTAGTAATACGCTGATGTCACTGTGCTAATCGGCGTTCCTACACATTTATCACCATGATTTCCTGAAGATGGGGAAATCCGGTGAAACCAATTGATACTTACAAAATGAAGTAGGTTATGATGAAAAATAATTATGACATAATGTTTAAAATTAGAAATGCTTCTGATGTGAAGCAATCACATGACTATATCTTAATCGTTTTTAAAGCTTATTACATCTTTAGCATTACTTATTTATTATTGGTAATCTTGTTATTACTTTGCATAATTTATATAAATATATATATATATATATATATATATTTTAATTTAGGCGCCATTGGCATTTTTTAATCTATGGCCATTGTCACTCAGAGCCTTCTCAGTGTCCTGCTGGTCTCCGGACGTGTTCCCTCGTTACAGACAACACTGCCTATCACCGGACAGTGAGCTGTAGGGGCTCCTAGGAAGAAAAAATCTAAGAGCAGACAGCCGGACTCGAACCCGTGTCCTCCGCGTGGAAGTCCAGTGCGCTATCCACTGAGCTAGTCTCTTATATATTTGTATTTATTATCTATGATGACTGTTCAATATTCTGTGTGTTTCTAGCATCTCAATTTATATTGTACAGCATCAATTTGTTAATAAATAAATAACGTGTTTTTCTCTCTATAACTAATTATTAAAATTCTTCATAATTAGTCAATTTTTACTACAGTTTATAATGGTTACTAAAGTATTTTATATTATGTTTAAATACAGATGATGGAATTTATAGTTATTGGATTTAAGCGTCAGTTTTACCTGAATCGCCTTCATGCGTTGGTCTAGTTCTTAGCACATTCGCCTTTCATGCTAGAATTCTTGAGAAAAACTTCTTGCATACCTTGGTAATGAAGGCTAGAATTAAACGATAGTGTGAACCGCGGCTTGCTTACCACATGCCTCCCCCCAAATAAAAAAATTGCCAAGGCAAGCCTTAGCCTTTCATGACTGTTTGTGCCAAAAATTTTTTATCTTATCGTATGAGAGTTCTATATACCTTCATTTGTCTGCGTCAAGCCTATTTCTCAAAAGCTCCTAAAAATTAATATACCCGGAAAGTGGTTTCAACTAAAAGTTATAGTTTTATATTTGTTCAATTGTCCTATTTAAAAAAAAAAAAACCCTTTGGAGCTGATTTTGAGAGAATTCTAAACATTCCAGAAACCTACTCTGTAAAGTAACCCTTTTCGGTTAACTGGTTAACTTATAGAGGATATAAGCGTAGATTTCACTGAAGTTTCACTGTAGAGGACAACTCAGCGTTGGAACTCTCCAGCTCACTCCAAAAAACAATTCTTCTGTTGAAATTATGTCCCAAATAAGAAAGAACTACTGCATATGTGTTTAAATATTTTGTATGCGATGTTTAAAGCAAAGCGTTAATTTTAAGAAATTCGCAAAACCTGACAAATAATCTTTCAGCAATGTTCGGTTGATTGATGACGGCTAAATCTTTATAATAAGTGAATGAAGTGATTAGCTCAGTGGTTACAGCATTGGACTCCCACGTGGAAGTCCCGGGTTCAAATCCAGCTGTGCTGCCCTTAGATTTTCTCTTCCTAGGAGCCTCTACATCTAAATATCCGGTGATGGATAGTGTTGCCTGTAATGAGGGAACACTGTCCGGAGGCCGGCAATGCATTGATGACGCTCCAGGCGCCATAGATGTTGACGCGCGTTAAATTAAAAAAAAAAAATTATTGATTAAGAGCCCTATTTTGGTAGCTAAATAAAAGTTCATTGATTAAAAGTACAAAATACTATTTCAATTTAATCCATAATAATGTGAAATTCAGTTAAAAATTATATATTTTTTTTTAATTGATTAAGTTCTTCAAATTGTTTAAGTTCGTCTTGCTGGTTCCGAAATATTCTTTCCTTGTTATGCTTCCCCCCTTAATTTACACCCTGTCAATTCATTGCTAAAATTCAACGCTTGAATAACTAGTTGTTCACTTGTTGCCATGTTTTTAACGACCGATTGCCACTTTTTTTCAATCTAATTAAAACTTTGTTCAATTCAATTATTTCAATTCAATTCAATTACTTTGTTCTTTATTTATTTATAAATTAATCTTTTTTTTCCATCAAATTTTACCTTCTTCAAGCTAGCTAAACTTTTTGTTTATTATTCCAAATTTTTAATCAAATCAAACATAACCTATTAAAAAAAAAAAAAAAAAAAGGAACCATATTAAAATAAATGAAAAATTATTTGATTGGGTAGCTGAAATTTGAAATTTACTTGGCTACCTTAATTCTTTTACGTTGTAATAGAGAAAAATCTGGTATGAAAAACTCACTCTACTTTCTCTAACTCTAATTAATACAATTTTAATTAACACATTTTCTTTTAAAAATTGCTACGTTACAATGTTTAGTTGGGCTGGCCATAAAAATGGTTGGTGGGGATTTTATTGTATACCTGAGCGATATTATTTGGAGCGATCTATGTCAAAACCAAAGAAAGGTTGTGAAATACTCATCCAAAATCAATTTTTTCAGAATAGTATTACAAATAAATGTAGTACGTCTCTAACTAAGCATTCTAAGTTTAAAGAAGATCGATGTAACCGCTGTAAAATCTCAAATACCTATTCTGTAAAATCATACTTCCGGTTAACCGATTTTCCTCCCAATTTTGAATTCTATCAGTGCTTCTGTGTATTAATATTATTTAAATGGTAAAATCATATACTGAAGTGGTAAGCATAACGCTACTGTTTCCTCAGATCCCGCCAAATATCAAATTTTCTGGGGAAATTTATTAAAAAAAAAAAATGATTTCATATGTGTAGTTAGTATATGAAATTTAAAGAAAATTGTTGGAGACGTTTCCGGAAAAAAAATCAGTAAAGTCGCACTTCCGGTTGATGGAATTTTCTTGAAATCTTCGTGTCTGATGCGGTTGTAATGTCTAAACGGAATAACAAGTTTGGGCTTCCGGCCATTTTTCGTTTTTGAGTTTCTGCTAACATTCAATTTTTTTGTATAACATTTATAGTTTTTGAATGCAGTAGTAAAAAGTGGGGGTTAAAAGAAATCGGCCACTTTCAACCAGCGATTTAAGGTGTAAGACGGTAATAAAATCAAAAAACATTAACACCATCATAAACTAGAGCGAAAAGACTTCAACAAACGTTATGTTCACTTTTTCGATATCTTGCTTCGTTTAAGAGTTATTTCAAAAGTATATATATATGTATATCCCATTTAAACGGGTCAAATTATGTATTTATTAACATTTATATATACATATTTAGTCTTTCGTTTAAAACACATTATATATATACTATATATAAAAGATCTATATCCATTCGCAGACAAACATTGTTTTGATTCGAGGCACCCCAGAACATGTACAGTCGACGAGAGAGAAAATATTGATCTTGTATTTCTTGATTTCTATTTCTGATTTAATTCGAGTTTTCAAATTTTACTCACTTACCTACCGGATGCAATAAAGTAAACTACTGGCATACCAGAAAAGTCAATATTAGTAAAAACAGGGAAAAATATAGTGTGGCCGAATTATGAAATATTTCCCCACTGAAAAATAGATTAGCTACTTCTTCAGGGTTCTTGGCGTTCCAGCAAGTATCCGATTGTAAGAGCGCAAATAATACCAATTAACTAATATCTTCAATGTCATACAATATACTGTAAGTGCAGTAAATTTCTATTTGGGTTTATCGTAGCTACAGGAAAACTGTAGCCCACTATCTTGTCCACTCACTCAGACTTACATATTGCGCAACTTACGGACAGTCTGTGTCAAATATTAAATCAGGCACCTAAAGTATCTCAATATAAATCTTCGGGTTGCGGTAGATTGGATTTTATTGACGTTCCTTTCCCACATCAATTTCCTCTTCATTATTTTGTATTTTTATTTAAAAAGAAATTAGATTTTTCCTCTAATATAAAAAAAAGGTTTTTCCAATTAACGATTCGAATAAATATTACATCAATACAAAACTCTTTTCAAATTTATTCATATATAAAGTATATATATACATATATTCAAAATAAAATTATAAGAGAAAAATTCTCTGAATAATATTGACTGAATGGAGCAAGTAAATGTATTTGAGTTGGAATCAGAAAATCCTAAAATGTGGGAAGTACAAATGACAGATATTTACTTTATATGATTCCCCTAGATATCGCACACATCATATTGCGTCAACAAGAAAAAGTGGTTAGTGTAAGGACTAAAGTCCAATGTTTGTTTAGGATTTTGTACTGTACGTAGTAGCTGTGATGTGGTGGAAAAAATTGCCGCCTAAGTAAACTATGAATGAAATAAGGGGAAAAAATAGAAGGGATGTTTAAGAAACAAAAAAAAAAGTATATTCAAGAGTTGGAGTTATCACGTCGGCCGTTTGTGTAATTCGCAAACTTACGATATTTAGTGGAGAAAAAATATGTTGACAGTGTATTTACTGTTACCTTAGTAATTTAAAAAAAAAGAAGAAAAAGTTATTCTCAAAATAATCAGAATTAAAAACATCTTAAACATTAAATGATAAAAAAACATAATAAACGTAGTTCTGAGAGCCATATCTCGCGGCAAACCTCAAGGACCATTCTGGAGTCATCCGTTTAAAGCACATTATTAGGATTCTCAATGCTTCAAGATGTGATATTCATGTTGGAATTTCAGTGCAGCCATCCAATTAAAAAGTTTTATTTTTTTATGCCATGGCTGCTATTTGGCCATTCTGCGTCGCGCGGCCAGTTTAAAAGAACTTAGGCTGCACTGGCGATTGATGTTGTTCGTTTAGATATCTACGGGGGCACGTGAGGACAAGTAAAGATGCTTGATGATTACTTGGTAGCGGGGCCAACGGCGCTTCAGCCTTTTTTGGAGATTACCTGAGATTGAGGATCAATAGAGGGCTTGGACGAAGGGATTTGGATGGAGAGATAGGTGACTGTCGAATTTGTTATATCAGGATTTTGCGAGGTCCTTGACAAACGGGATCTTGAGGTGTTGTGAATGATGCGGTTGGAGACATTATTATTATTATTATTACCTATCACGGGTTGGCTATACCCCGGCACTGCAGCCAACAAAGGCTTATTGCGCCATCCCCGGTAACCTCAAGTAGACGAACCCTCTCTCCTAAAGGAGTTTGAGGACTTTCACCATCAGTTCATTTTGGGCTACTATCTCCTCAGGACGCAACGTACCAAAGGTCTCGTACCTCAATTTAATTATTGCTACGCAATCAAATAGCAGGGGGAGGCCGTTTCCTATCTGTGCAGGGATTCCGCGCTTGTGAGCCCTACCTTGTGCAGTTGCTTCCTGGACCTGTCATGATCCGTACATAGTCCTCACATATAGCTCCTGCTCAGACTAAGGGTCATTTGGATCCTTCGTTTACACAGTCCTGGCATCATCCTTTTACTGTGTATGGCACCTGAGCTCCCCCTCCAGAGCTCTTCATGCTTACTGCGATACCACTCCCTAATAGCCGCACGAATCGCTCCGCCAGTGATGCCCAAGACCGGCTCTGGACCAATGAACGAAGTGGTTGGAGACATAAAAAGGGGCGTCAACAATGCGACGGAGGATTTTTAACTGAAGTGTTTGAATTCTGTTGAGGTTGTAACGCTTATAGTGCCGTACAGTTATAGTCCGTATGCCCAAACTGGAGCGAGCAGTGAGAAATAAAGTTGTATATTGTTCAGAAGTTTTGGTTTAGAAAAAGTCTAGCCAGAAGTCTGAAGGGTTGTTTGAGGATGATTGGTTTAAGTCTCGTATAGGAGATTTCCATGTGAGTCGCTTGTCCAAATATAGTCCAAGATAACGAACTAGGTCTGCGAGAGAAATAGGGGTATTGAACAGGTAGATGGGAAGGAGTACTTTTTAGTTTAGCGTGAAAACGATGTATTGGGATTTATTAAGGTTGAATTTTATTCTCCGTTTCGTTAACCAGAATTCAAGTGAGTGAAGACGGATTTGCAAGGAGCGCCTGGAAAAATGGGATCGGTATGAGGTGATAGGATTGCTGTACGATCAGCATAGGTGAATAGGTTAGTGTTGGGGTGTGCGGGGATGTCGGCAGTATAAACTGTATATAAGATGGGTGCCAGGATGCTGCCCTGGGACATTCCGGCTAGGATGGGATAGATGGAGGAGGTACATGAGCCTTGGGTGACTTGGAAGAATCGATCACGACAAAGGAGTAAGCACAAGGTAGTATAGATCCTTGAACTTCCACAGTAAACCTTCTGCCACACGCAGTCAAAAGCTTTAGAAATGTCTAAAAAGAAGCCCGCATAGTATCGTTTCAGCTCAAGGGAGGTACCGACGGTACTTCGAATCAATTTTTGTATCAATATTGCACAGGGGCTTAACTTCTTGCTAATTTCAATTTATCGAGTTTTGCTATTGGTTGCTAATTATAGTATTAACATCATGTCTTCAATGATAAAATTTGTTATCAAACGTCTAGTCAATATTCGTTATTATCGACTAATTGCAGTCGAATTTAATTTTAGTCAAGTCAAAGTATTTACAGAAAGATATTTTATTTATTTATTTATTTATTTTTTTAATCACAAATTACCAAAGGCATATTTCACAGAGGATGGATCTAACAGCAGACTGATTAGAGAGATAATTCTAGTTTGGGAGCTAGCTGGTGGAGATAGAGTGTATGTTTGCCGGCACATAGTCCCTGGAGGCGGTAACGGTGGCCGCCAGTCACTGATGAGAGAAAAGGGTGTATAAGGCCATTAGGATCGACCTTCTTAACTCTCACTCTAGTCACCCACTAGCCCGCATTAACAAACTACATCTCTCTCTCTCTCTCTTTACATCATCCATCTATTGCTTGTTAACCCTCTTGTCGCAAAAGGCACGTGAGAGATACTGAAATGCAGACATCGGCTCCATCCAAAATTAACTTGCCAAACCATCTCTCATCCCCAATAAACGACATTATAACCCACCGACCAGACAATTTGTCCAAACAACTTTAACAACCAATATCTATATTAGAAACAATATTATCGATTTTATAAGCAAACAATAAAAAACAATATTGTTTATTTTTCTCTATACAAACATATTACGATTGTATATTCAATCATGTTGCCAAGTTATTTCACATATACTTTTAAGTTATGCTCCAATTCCCTTTTAAAATTATCTAGATTAATTTCTATTAAAAAACAAATCGAAATCTTTTAAATACGAATTTTTTATTGGCGCAGATCTAATGAATAAACAGTATGTTATTAGGTCATATTTTTAGAATTATTTAATAAATACTTTATACATAAATAATTGTCCAGTTTTTATAATCAAATAATATAATTAATAAATAAAATTGGCAAATATTCAAGAATTCATAAATTTTGAATTTTGCTTGAAAATATGACACAACTCTGGTTGATATTTTCGATCTAAAATTCAAATATCCAACATATAGCATTTTTTCCAAAGATTTCGACTAATCATATCAGTATTACAGTTTCTTTAATTGCAGTATTGTCTGAAATATTTTACAGTATTCAAACCTATTGGCGGTTATAATAATGTATGATCTAATATTTCTGTTATCAACTAACTGGAAATGAAGGTTATTAAAGAGCTTAATACAAATTTGGAATCGAAAAAACCTAATCATGAATATCTAATACATTATACCCAAAATTAACGAAATATCATCAGACTCATGATAAATTTGATAATGTAAAGATATTTATATAGTAATACATATTTATTGATTCATCTCATTTGCAGTATAGAATCGTATATTAAAGTACAATCTTATCTTTATATAAAAACCTATAGTGCAACAGTTCCATAAAGAGCCAAGTCTTGCCAGACGGCGATATATCGGAGGACTTGAGGTAAACATGCCGCAATTCCGTCGCCGTTTAGTTCTGACGTTTGCTACCTAGATGCACTACCAACTGTGATTCCCATTTTTTCTCACGATGCTGGGTCAACACCGACTTTGCCATCTCGAGAATCGAACCCTGAATTCTCGCACCATAGGTGAGGGCACTAGCCACTACACTATATTGAAGTGTATTATAAATCTATTTTAATATGAAAATATTCTTTTTTTGATTAAAAAAAATGCATTAGTTCGAGAATCAGTGAGACCAAAATAAAACATTATACTAATAATAATAAGACGAAGAAGAAGCTTAATTTGTAAATAAAAAATTAATCTAACTTTTAAAAAAAACACAAACTGAAGCTATTTCTAAGCAAGATATGAAAATCGTCTGCCAGGAGTTCTGAATTATGAATAAGTGTGTATTTATTTTTATGAAAGTATTCAAGTTCTAATAAATTACTTGAGATTTAAAAGAAAAAAGAAAAAAAACACACAATCAACTAAAAAATTAAAATAACAATAAACAAGTAAATAATCTTCTTAGTGAGTAAAAATAACAAATGGCCAACCTCAAAATTCTAAACTCATTTATTGTAATTAAATTCTAAAATCAAATATTGCCTGTACCTAGCCCTGTTTTCATATACCTCCCTAACCTTTTCCCAGTTACTTCCGTTATATTTCATGTATCAAATTTAGATTTTATTTTTAATTTTACATTTACAGTTAATTTTAGAACACAGCATATTTATATTTAAAATCAAGATCATTTCTCAGATTCGACTTTTAATGATAAAAGATTAATTGAAATTTTACTTGGCAATGATAAATTAAAAACTTTTTTTTGGAATGAGATTTGTAATTTACGAAATATAACAAAAATAAAGCGATTTATATTTAATTAGTTATATCATAAATATGATGCCTTTAATCACTTACAGCAAACAATTATTTTAATTAATAATTTAATTAATGTTATTAAATGGCAAACTAATGTTTGCCATTAAAAAAAATTAATAAAAAAAAGTTTTGACTTGGTTAGTATGAAGTTTTTGTTATTGATTAATATTCAGTCTAAAAAAATAATATACTTTATTTTATAAATGATTTGTTTTTAATTGGTATATATATTGGTATCAGTGGCGGCTCCTGACTTGGATATGTGGGGGTTCAACATTTTTTTTTAAATTACTTACATTACCTATCATTATTAGTAGCTTGGCTAGATAGAAATCATGAAGTAAACCAGGAGCCCTGTAAAAACTTGCATCCCTCCCCTATAATTAAATATATTAAATTAACAATAAATCTGTCACTGCGCACCCAGAGAAAAACTGCGAAAAAAGAGTTGTACCGTTTGAGTTCGAAAATTAAGTGGTTAATTTAACGGAAATTTTTATTATCATCTAAATAAAGTGTTTCCGTTCTAAGGAAATGTCAATGAGTTAGCATGATTCTTTGCTGGGTCATATATCTTAGTGATGTTTTAAGTACCAATACCAACATCAAATTTTTATAAGTATAAAAATAATATATAAAATATAAATATAATAAATAAAAATCCACACATTGGTGCAGGCACATCACATTACAAAAAATAACGAATATGAGTAACACCGTTACAGTGCAATGTGCAAATAACTTCGGGTAATATCGGCTAAGTTCCTTCAACGTTCAACGCACTAGTAAACCCCACTCTTATTTTAAAAAAGTTGATAAGAATATAAGAAATACACACATTTCTATAATAACACTAAGAAATGTTTATATATATATATAATTCTCTAGCGCGACGCCTCCAACTTCCTACATTTTATAGATCTCCTGGTATGTACATGTATTATACATACAATTCACTTTAGTGCACAATTCATTAAACAAACACATTAAAGTGAGCTCCTATACTGATATACGTTCCTATTCTTTTATGTCTGATTCTCTGTTTTTGACAAACAAATCAACATTTTTTTACATCCATACATGTATATGTATTTCACGTCAGCCAATATATACAATTTTTACTGTGATTAATGTTTGTAACTAATATAAAATTGAAAATGTTTTTTTTGAAATTGAAATATGAAATAAATGAAAAATAGGAAAATTTGTTACTTTTTATTTATTTATTTATTTATTTATTTGCAAATACCTAGGGGGTTCAGTTGCGCAATCTCGAGTACCAGTAGCCGCCACTGATTGGTATATATTGGTATAAAAATATTTTAAAATCCAGTTTTCATCGAAAAAACAGTATAAAGTCCCCTGAGGTCAAAAAAGTGTTTAAAAAAAAAAAAATGGTGGTGTGTGTGCGTATGTGTGTGTGTGTGTGTGTGTGTTGGTTAGCGTAATTTACTAATGTCCAAATTTGATTTTTCGTTTAAGTTTTAGAAAGGAATCAACATTAGGATTTCAGCCAGTATCATCAACCGGAAGTACTATATTACTGACTAGTTTTTTTTAATTTTTTTTTCATGCGATTTTTTCAAAAACAGCTCCAAACATTTTCTTTGTACTTGGTAAACTAACTATTCTAGAAAATGCTAGAAAATTTGTTTTTTAAATATTTTACAGAAAAAAATTTAATTAAGTAGAGATTGGAGTGGGAGAGTTTGGTATTATATTTTCTTTTAAATTGTTGTTTCCGTTTATTATTCAATTTATTGGAATTGAAAATTCTTTGGTTTGTAGAAAATTGGTTGATAAAAAAGTGCGACATTATTAAACAGTTTTTCCAGTGTTACGTAATTTTCTCTGTAAAGACACTATCGGTTTCTACTAAACTTCGTATATTAACTAATAGATATTCAACAAATTAATTTTAGTGGTATTCTGGTAAAGTTGGCAGTGTCATATTTCCCATACACAGTTCGTTTTGTTTAGTTTAAACACATCCAGTTATATAACACTAAAGAAAAATAAACATTTCATAAATTATATTTATGAGTTTGTAGAAAAATTTCTCAATCATGTCTATGTAAATCGCAATAAGTGAAAGTCAATAAAAGCTCTCCTTATAAATGATGTTTACATGGTAACGTAATATTGGTAACTTATACTATATATCCTTCTCTTGGTGTTAAAAATAGAATCTAGTTTTTTTTTTTTCTTTTTTTTAATAAAAAAATCTAGACTGAATAGTGTCTGATTGGAGAGAAATGTTTTTCTGAAGATCTATTGATTGAAGAGGAACAAATTGAAGAGTTTACACGACTTGGTTGGCTTGTTTGGTTGCTTGGTTACTCTAAACCTAACTAGATAGATAAACAAACTTATATATATATATATAAATAGGTAGATAATATTCTCAAAAGTTTAGTTCACTCGAATTTGATTAATATATTATTATTGTAGAATTTTGTTATATATATTTTTTTTTAAATCTAAAAAAATATTGAAACTAGTTACTTTTGGTTGTTCTTCAATTTAGTGTTAGTTTATCTGATAATCTGCTAGGCCTTTAGAGTTGATATTGATAATACAGTACAGTATAAATCTTGGAGCTTTTCTTTAGCTTTTCATAAAAAATATCCTAGCTCAGCATTTCCCAAAGTGTGGTCCGTCTAGCCGCGGAGAAACGTATTGAAAATATTAATGAAACAAAAAAAAAAAAATCATCTTTTTGGTCTAAATTTACAAAAAATACGCTTATAATACAAGAAGCATCTTAGTTTAGATTTGCACCTAGTAGAATGCGTGTGGATTTCTGCTATGTGTGATGGCATATCACCCGTCAAATTAGTTTCCTGCTATCCGCAAGGAACGTCAAGGTCGTATAAAAGGAAACGAAGCCAACTAAGGGTTGGGGACCTTCATCCCCACCGTCCTACTTCTTCTACCAGAGGTGTTTAAATTGAAGGAAAAAAGAACAGTTGAGGCCCATTTTATCACCATCTTCAAGAGCGAAGACACCTTCCGTGCGAGCAGCCAACATGAATATCCAGTCTACTCACCAGCCACTTGCCTATCTCTCAGTCTTTCATTGAGTTTCTCTCCCCGTCTCCTAATCTCTTAAGTCAAGTCCTTAGAATCATAAGTGTATATATATATTAATTATAGTGCAGCAGTAATAGTATTTATTTATTAATTTTAAACCCTTGAAACTCCCACTACATATATACAACTGAAAGCTCCAAGTAACGCGGGATTCCTCGAGATATGTCTACCTCATCGTACATTAGCTGGAACCCCAGAGTATAATATTGAACGTAAGGTTGACTTAACCGCACCTTTCGAGCGAACAGAAGACAACAAACAGAACTTGATTTTATCATGAAATGTAAATATAATTTGTTTTACCTAATAGAGTGGGTCACGCAAAAATATAGAGTGGGACAATAGCGGCCGAACATTGGGTAACGCTGTCCTAGCTTCGAGGTATTGCAGGTTCTGACTAGACCATTATTTTTTAAATAAATGTAAGAGACTCGTAATAGGAAGTTCTGACCACACAGTACTCCGAAGTATTATTACCGTTTAGTCTATCTCAATAGTCTTGGCAAGATAATTGGTGTTAACTGTCCCAAATTTATTCACAGCTATCAACTCGTCTTTTTATTTCGGCGAGTAAAGATTGGTCAACAGTTCTTGCATCTCGCTTGATATCTTTTTAATAAAATTGCTATAATGCTATGTTTTATTGGTGCACAATGGGCCCAGTCATGGTCTAGGTGCCGCACCTCTTCGGAGGTTCTAGATTAGGTT
This sequence comes from Triatoma infestans, assembly GCA_011037195.1. Classification (NCBI taxonomy): domain Eukaryota; kingdom Metazoa; phylum Arthropoda; class Insecta; order Hemiptera; family Reduviidae; genus Triatoma; species Triatoma infestans. The sequence continues at coordinate 18,248 of JAAEAF010006118.1, read as the reverse complement.
TTATTAATCTCCGAGATAAGCGATGTAATTTGAAGTTTATTGATATTTATCTTCTTTATTTGGATTTTTCCCATTTTGAAACACTCACTGTTTTTCAGAATAAGAGGGAGTAAAGCAGGTAGTAAAAGTGTTGAGAAAGTTGGAGGACGATGGTATTAGAACAGGTGGAAAGCGATGTCGATATCTGCAATTATATTGTGTGGAGCATAGAATCAAAGATATTTCTTAAGGGAACTCTTGCTTCATGAAGATGAAAAACAGAAATCGATTCTTGAAAGTTCAAACGAATAGAATGGAATTAATGGATGTTTGCTCTTAAGTTTCCAGTACAGACTTGCTATTAAACTTGAAGAAAACCGCTTGCATAAAGAAAAACACCAGTCCAAAATTCTTTTCTCTCAAAGGATTATAAGATGGTATTTTTTTTTTTTAATTTAAGGCGCTTCAACATCTATGGTCATTATCGCCCGGAGCCTTCTCAGTGCACTGTCGGCCTCCGGACAGTGCTGATGGTATTGTATGCAATTTGATGACATTGTATATGGTGGATTTTAACATCTAAATCCGAAATAGTTGCCAGGAACTATTACATTGCATGATTCGGGCAAAAGGATTTATATGCTTTGAAATGAATTTTTGAGGATTATATCTTGATTGCAACGTATGATACGTTGATGAAGGAAAATGTTAAGGTTTTTCGGGTTAGAAAATAAATGGAGGGTAATTAGGGGTTCTGAACACAAATCTATGATATAAAGACGTGACAACAACGCAGTACTCCTACCAGACTCTTAATGAATTTTTCTTGCAGCCGGTTATGACTTAAATGGGCCATTCAAATGTTCTTTTACACATAAATTGCAAAAAAAAAATTATCTATTTTTTTTATTTAATAACTGTACTAAACATTTTTTGGGTTGCATAAAGTGCTTACGGCCAAAAGATGTCCAGAAGTAGATGCTAAGATTTGATTACTCATCCCATAGGGCCACTTCCATATTAAGATTTCTGAGAAATGTCAAAATTCTGAGAAGGTTCTAAAGTGTTATATCTTCTTCCAAAATCCCGTAAGTATACCTGGATTCCAAAGTTTCTCTGGATGATGTATCGCAGTGTGGTGTTAAGAGGCGTCCCATAGAATCTGCAGGTGCTCTCGCATTCTAGGCCCCCATAGATTGACGCCCTATATTTGTTCCTTAATGACATTTATAATAGACACCAATTTTTTTTTTTTTTTTTTAAATGTAATTTACAATTGCGTTAAATGGAATAATTTCAATAAAGTTAAACATATGAGAGGTGAAAAAAATAAATAAATAAATAAATTACTTAAATAAATAAAGGTATATTTAATTTATATTTTTTTTTATTTTAAAAAACAAAAACAATGTTAACCAATAATTGATTTTTGTTAATTAATTGAAAGCAAAGAGATTGTTCACTGACCTGTAGTTGATGTAGCTGAAGCAAAATGAATTGTTGTTATAAACAGCAATGTGAGGAGTAATTGTCGCGGCGGCATTCTGTAAAAATAAACAGTAATAAATCAACAAGTTAACTATATACATACTTATATGTATATATATACATATACATTGTTTTGTAAATAAATTAATTAAATATTTATTTAAAAAATTGTTTTAAATTTATTTTAATAAAAATTTATGAATCAAAAAGTTTAAATGTATCAATACTTAGAAGGGACAAAATAAATGAATAGGACAGAAGATAGTAGGGTATTTCCCAAAGGCGACTTTATCCTAAGTGCGGTCTGAACTGAAAGGGCGCATGAAAACAGAGAGCTTCGTGCTTACTGAGATAGCTCCCAAAAGTGCTATCTTACTTTAGAATGTAAGTTCACCTTTAATACTTAAAGCATTTACACTTTTGTGCTGATGTTCTACTTAAATTAAATTCTTCTTTTTTATTGTATTTTTTATTTTTATTTGTCATTATTCTTTTCTTTCTTTTTTTAAAGTTCAAATTAATTAATTTAAAATTATGAAAATAACAATACAAAAGATATTTGTAATCATTGGATGAATTAGAAATTAATGCAGCAAATTAAGGACGCTTTTTTTTGCATTATAAGGATTACAAATCTAGCAAAGATAAATGGATTAATGTCTTAATACTAAGTGACTTTAGACTATCTATGAAACTTTCAAGTACTTATAAGTTTCATAAAGTTTAACTTTCTTTTTTTCAAATGATCGTTACTATTTTTAGTTGATAGATGATTTTAAACATTACAATAAATGTAGGTATTATTATTATTATTATTATTATTGAGCACACTCCAGGCCACCGTACATAGCGCATAGCGCCAAAACCGGTGCCTATGGTCACTTAGCCTTGCCTACATGGTAGGCAAGTTTCCGTCTCTGCCTCGGGGAGGCGGACTTCTACATATATGTCTAGTCCTTCCCAGTACTGCTACTTCGCGACCAAACTCAACAAAGTCTTAAAATGTATAGCACTTTTCATCAAGTCTTTGCAATCTTCCGACCAGTTCTCTCCCCTCCTTTTCAGCTTGAATTTAATATGGATTCTTGCCTCGTCGAGGAGAGAACACCGGAAGAGAACGTGATGCACTGTGTCCCGTTCACCGCATTCGCAATTCAGTGACTATTTCAATCCCAGTTCATGGAGCTTGGAATAGAACTCCCAATGGCCCGTGAAATATTGCGTTAAGATTTGAGACAGCTTCAGCCATCGAATCGACAGTCTGTGATGCAAATTCGGGATGAACTCGTATGTGCTTCATCTCCCTGTCTCTGCTTCATCCCAGCGTCTTTGCCGCTACCCCAATCTCGTACTCTCGGATCTTTTTCTTTGCAAGGGCAGGAGGCGTCTGACTGGACAGCTTCTTACCACCAAGAACAATCATTTCCCCTTTCTTGTACCTATGGGTAAGGGCCCTCATCCAGCAAGGAGAAAGCGGCAACTCACCAGCGATCACCGGCAAGGAGACCGTGGAGCGCGTTGCATAAGCCCTTGTTACAGAGTACAAAATGGCTCTTTGCATTCGTAATAGAGTGCATATGCAGCTCGTTAGCCCAACATGCAGCTGCGTACGTCGCGACATTCTCTATTACGCCCCTATGATGGTTAAGGCCACACCAGTCTTTAGCCTCCACTCACCACGAGCTACTCTTTTGATTACCTGGTACAAGTTGAGACATCTGGAGGCAACCCGCTGATTGTGGCACTTAAAAGAAAGCTTCCAATCCAACAGCACACCCAGGTACTCAACTGGGTTATGGACTATTCTGTGCTCGTCCACCCTGATCCAGGGTAATAAATTTAGGAGTTGGAAATTCCATATAACACATGTTGTTTTTTTTTTTTGTTTTTTTTTTTGAGGACAAACTATCTGACTATACTATTTTATATAGAAACATAACACCACCATTAAAACCCTCCCAAAAAAAAACTGCAGCTAAGACAGGTTAATACCTAAGATCTCAGTGTCCCTATAAATCCCCTAAATCCCTCAGTTTTTTTTTCAGGAAGCAGTTATCAAATAAAATTGATAGCTTTATATAAAAGCAATTAACTTCCAAAATTTTTCTCCATTTTACTCTGTTCAATCTCAAACAAAAACGCCACTCTATATATGGTGATATTGAAGAGCTCATTTGGCGCTTAATATCAACATTCTTTTATAAAATTTCCAATCTAATATAGCAAAATTATTCTCCTTTGCTTTCATTTGAAACTATAGTCTTTAGATTTTTACTTTCTCTTACTCCTAGTAAGAGGAAGTATTGTAATCGTGTCAAATTTTCGATATCGAGTTTTCACCGGAAATATCCGTTTTGAGGTCCCCTGAGTCCAAAAAAGTGGTTTTTAGCAAATGGTCTGTGTGCGTGTATGTATGTGAACAGCATAGCTCAAAAATGGAAAACCGTAGAAAATTGAAACTTGATATTCCGTTTAGGTATCACCATGGGATTTGATAGTACGTTATCTGTCAAAATTCCTTAACCGGCTGTACCACTTTACTAATTTTTTTTTTACGTTTTTGCGATTTTCTCAAAAATGGCTTCGACGATTTTTTTTAAACTTGGTGCATCAACTACATATACAAAGAGCTACAACTTTTATTTGAAACTTTTCTCCGGGAAAATTCATTTAAGGGCACTTCCGGGAAGGGGTGAGGTTAAGTTTTCATCTAAAATGCTATTTCAGTTTATTAGACAATTCTGCCTTCTTAATAATGTTAATTAGAATTAAATATGTTGTTGAAATTCCTAGTTTAAAAAAAATCGGATAATCGGAAGTGCGTTTATTTTAACTCTTTACTAAATGATTTCTTCACTTTTTTCGCGATTTTCTCAAAAATGGCTCCGACGATTTTCTTGAAACTTCGTATATAAACTAAACTAAACATGCAAAGATCTACATCTTTTATTTAAGAACATTTCTCTGGGAAAATTCATTTAAGGGCACTTTTAGGGGAGGGAGGGGGTTACAGCTTTTTCTAAAATGCTATCATAGTTGATTATACAATTCTATCATCCAAACAAAATTAATTAGAAATAAATAGATGGCCAAAATTCCGAGTTTCAAGAAAATTAGTAAACCGGAAGTGCGCTTTTACTGAAAATTTTTTTCAATTTTTTCGACGAATTTCATTAAATTTAGTACACTAACTATAAAATTTGTCAATTATAATTTTGAGAACTGGAGTAAGAGAAAGTTGTGTGAGTGTTTCACACCAGATTTTCTTATTTTGATTATATCTAAATGAAAATTTAATTTTGAATACAGTGCAACAAAGTTTTTAAACTTTTGCTGCTTACTTACAGTTTAACTTAGAAAAAAAAAAATGTATTCAGCTCAAAAATTCTTTATGATTACAGGAATACAAAATATACGTATTTAATGCTAACTAAAAGAATCTGGAACCCCCTCTCAGTTATATCGTAAGTAAATTTTAATTAAAAACTTTACGCCTTTTTGAAGTTAAGAAACTTTGTTAGAAGTTCAATCTTCCTTCTTCCTAAATGTAGACCTTCTTTTTCCTTATCTTAGAGTGCAAAAATATTTTGTGAACCTAAATTTCTGTTACTACTAACGAGATCTGAAAGCCACATATTTTATAGTTGTTTTTTTTTTTTTTTAAATATCCTAGATTTTTTTCTTTATCTCTTTTTTTTTATAAAAAGAAATCATAGTAAGTACTTCTATTTTGACAAACTTTAAGCCTATGACAACATGTCCTGAAGACTTGCAGGAATTAATGTAAAGATCCTTTAATTCAATTGACTTAATAGCAATCAATAGCAGAGTGTATAAATGGCTTAGACTTCATTCAGTTGATTTAAAAAAATTGATATTTTTTTTTATTATGAATAAAACAACTTCAACACTGGAACAGTGATATTTAAGTGAATGAGAATTTCTTCATGTTTGGTCAGTAAAATATACGAACAGTGGAATAAACTCAGATCAAACATAAACACTGACTACCAATTGTAAAATGACCAAATATTTTTCAAAATTCATTTCCCCTAATATCAGAACTAAAAACAACATGCTTTTAACTAATCTGATTGGTCTGATTTGATGAATTATCGAATAAGAAACTTGAAGGGAATTGATATATCCATAGCTTATGCTTAAAACTCTATGAACAGCTCATGATATTAAAGACGTTGAACTTGGAATAACACTATAGAAAGTTGGAAATCATGAATATGATTATCTATATTTCAATCGGCTGGTATTCTTCATGTATAAGTCATCGCAATGGTTCAGGAATGTTGTTTGATGTTTATAATGGATATGAGAAGGAGAGAATTGGGTTTATAAGAAGAAATAAACTTTAACCATGCTGTACATTGTATAATGAGAAAGTAACACAAACTGCCAGGACTTTACACAAATATAGAAATTGGTAGCAAGAGATTTAGAGTGAGTGAAGAGAGGGTTAGTTGTTGGTTACTGACGCGTTGTAACTGCTGTATAAACTGTTCTAAAGACTGTCCCCTGTAGAGCTAGCGCTGCTGTATATAAAGAGAGTCTCCCTCTCTAGTCTGGCCTAAGTACGAGTGATATTCCCAATTTTGTCTCTCTCTCTCTGCTTTAGATCCCTCTCTTCGGATCCTATTACATGTTGATGAAAATTAATGCATAAATTCACTTATATATTAACTCATACTATCACATTTTACAAGTACACTGTGAGGAGAAGGGATATATAAGAAGATATAGAGTGACCGAATGAAGAGTGATGATCTTGGATGTAGAATATGGCGTTGGCTAGAGCGCGCCAATGTATCTTAAAGAAGTAATATAACTAATTAGAACTCTTGCTGTACTAACGATTGATTCGTCTAGCTAATTTTGCTATCTTTATCAGAAATCTCAGGGGTGTAAAAGTGCTTTTGGCAGAGAGCTGAGTGAAGATAGTTTTTTTGTATACCTACTGTTTCTTGACTTCTTGAAGTACATTTTAACAAAATCAGACAGAAGCTGTTTTAAAATTGATTTTTCCGAGCTGAAATATGATTTCTTTTTTCCCCAGCTCTTGGTGAATGCTAAGTGTAGCTTTTAGGGAAGGCTTGATTCTCCAAAATTTTACGTCACAGATAAAGGCTTTATAAACACATTGGAGATGACCAAGCCAAAAAAAGAAGTCTCAAGCGCTTGTTGCTTGTTGTGATAAATTTCCTCCAACAGAAGACTGCTTATTCCATTAGGAGTTTCTTGGAGGCTAACTTGGTTTTCTGTGTTTACACTTTGTCTTATTTCTAGCAGCAAGAAATTTTGTAGGAAGATATCTACATCAATTCTAACTGAAAGAAATATACTATTGGGAACCATTAAAGAAATTGACGAAATATTTATTTAGTAAACGAGATCTTATTGGTAGTTATTTTAATGAACTTTCTAAATTTGGCAGTGATACACCGCATCTAACATGATCTCTCATTGAAATATAATATTTTTGTTTTAGAAAGAAATCTCTGCTTTATGATATTGCACTAACTACGCATACTATGATGAAGTTTAGAAGAGGATCATAAGAATTTAGAAGTGAAGGTTGGAGTACTATCAACAAGTAGGCCTTTAATAATATCTCCGTCATTTTATTAACTAAACAGGTGTCACAAAGAACTGCTAAATTAAGCCAATAAGAGAGTTTAATATAGAAACAAGAGCTTTAAATTAGAGCTAGTGAAAATTGAAAATTTTACCCCCCCCCCGTCAACAAACATATTAAAATAAAATCTGATCTGTGAATCGTACATGCAAATTATTTCTTTTCTCATACTTCAAGAAAAAAAATAGTTATTTATCAAACTTTGTATAAAAATACTTCACTCACGTGTTGAGTATTAATTTTTGTCCCCAACCGCTTTAAATTTATTTTTCTCTCATATGTATATGAAAAAAAAAATCTGGTGTGAAACAATCTCACACTTTCTCTTACTAAAATTCTCTTTAAACCTATAATTTTGATTAAATGTTTAGTTATCTGAAATGAACTTTTTCATAAAAATAGTTAGAAACATAAGTATTACTATTGATCCATCTGGGATTTTCTTCATGGTTTTCTTCTTGGACTGGTTTCTGAATGGTTTCGGATTGTTATCAATGAGTCAAATCCTTGAAGTTCATACAAGTTTAAGTAGAAAGATGAATTTAAACTTAAAGTTTGTATTACATATCACAATGATTGTTTCAAAAGTTTAAAGAGAAATGTTATTAATCACTTTCAAAACAATCATTAACGAATTGCACAAGAATTAGGTAACAATATGAAAGTATTTGTTGACCGTTGATGAATTATGTTATGAAGAAATTTGATGAGGATTGGTCAAATGCACTAACACCATTTAGCCTATTAACACTAACACTATTTAGCCCATAAATGCACTAACGCTATTAACAAGTTATACAGCAAACTTATAGACTCTACTCCCAACAAATTACAATCAGACCTCATTTACCAGATAGACTGTACACAATGTCCAGCTGTGTATGTTGGTCAAACTACACAATACTTAAAAAACAGAATATACCAACATGAATACGATTGCAGAAATAAAAAATGACAAAGATAACATTACTGCATTGATAAAACATTTTATGTGGGGAAAAAAATCATAAATTTGACTTTTCTAAAACAACAATACTAGTAAAAGAAACTATCAGGACAAAAAGAAATATATTACAAATTATATATAATAAAAGAAATAAATTTTCTGTTAATTTTCGTAATGATACCAATAATCTGTCCGCACTTTATATCGTCTTTTTTCAAAACATGACCTTCTAGAATTCCCTTTCATCTACCCCACTCATAAAAATTTCCTCAAATCCTTTTCAATTCTTTGCCTATTCAATCCACTTTCATTTCTGTAGATGATTTAAAACCAGACACTAGTAACTTTTTCTTTTTCTTTTTTATGTTTCTGCGATGTAACAAATGGGTATGTTTAAAAATTCTGATTCCACATCTTCACGACTATCTATATATAAGATCAATATTTTTTTTATTTAATTCTTTTTGTTGTTGTTATTATTAATCTTCATTTTACAATATTACGTTAGTAACAATGTTAATAAGCAGAATGTGTTGCTGCAATAACGACTTAAGCTACCAATTATTTATATACAGCTATTTCTATCTGTTATTAAATTAGCAAGATATGATGGTACGTTCTCTCTTTTGAACAAAGCTTATTATTAAGTGAGTTAAATTAATCTTTGAAAACAAATATAGAATTCCCGAGAAAAAGCATAGTTCGAAAATCCTGCCGCTTGCTGAGAATATAATAGTGGCAACAACTTGAATTAAGTTCACAATACACATTGTGCTTTACAGAAAAAGCTTATAAAAAAAGAAACTTATCTTTAAAGTTGAAAACATTGAACAAAGTTCAATAAAAGAAATAACAAAGGCGTAAAATGGGAAAAGAACAATTGCATGACAGAATAAAAATAGCAAAATGAAAACGACGAATTGAATACTTCACCCTGTATCTCACTACTGATAAATATACAATAGAAATCTAGAACATATATGAGTGTATCTCTATGTGAACGCGGCTCATATGATGACAAAATTCGTTCGTTACTATATATGTCGTTTACACACACTTTGATAAAAGAGGTTATTTTCCGTAGCTATTATTAGAAATACAACAACACTTTATATTTTTTTAATGTATTTTCAAAGAACATGGTGCACACAGTATTAATATAAATAAGGAAAAAGATCTTATCATGTTGCTGCTATATGCGGACGACATTGCTATTTTGGCTTCAACATGGCACCAAACTCAAATTAATTCAAACATATTACATAAATATTGTTCAGAAAATTGCTTAACAGTTAATGCCAATAAAACGAAAATACTTCCTTTTCAAAAAGGTGGGCTAATGTCTGAACTGAAGCCTTTTAAATTAGATAAATCGGAAATTAGTGTTGTTGGTAATTTTAATTATCTTGGTGTGCCTTTTTATAAATCTGGAAAATGTTATAGAGCTGGAAACTATTGTTTGTCTAAAAGTAATGCAGCCAATTCGGTCGTTATGAATTTATTAAGAGCTTGCAGGTCTGATTCCTGGAAAGCTAACTGTTATCTATTGGATTCGTTGGCTCAGAGTACATTATTGTATATGGATGAAATTAGGGCTTGTCAGTATACGCATATCCTGGAACGCGGCAGCTGGTTTTATAATAAGATTGCTCCACCTTCCTTCAAATACGCCAGATGCTTGTGTAAGACTGGAAACCGGCCGATGCCATACCCAAATCAAAGTTTTCAAAAAAAAACGCTTAAATGGTGGATACGCTTGCTAAAAGTGTCTGATGAAAGTATCCCCAAATCATGTTACATGAGATTAGTAACTCTGGCAGAGAATATTACAGTGCCATTTAACTGGGCTTGCAAAATGCGGTCATATCTTTCAATGATTGGGGCGGATCACCTTTGGTAAAACTAAGGACATTTCATTGAGGATCAAACTTCTACCGTTTAATTATGGGGAGGTACCCCTTAACTAGGAAAAACCGGAACTTGAACTATGGGGAGGTACCTCCGATGCTTATGTTATTTTCAGACTTCAAAAGAAAGCTATTAGAGCAATAATGAAGAAAAATGCTCGAGAAAGCTGTAGGCCTTTCTTTCGAGAGTTACGTATAATGACATTACCCTCGGTTTTCATTTTCAAACATTCATTAAAAAAGAAAAAAGACATGTTATTAGATGTTAGAGGTGATAAACATATTCATAATTTACGTAATAAAGAAGATTTATGCGTACCTTATAAGAGACTTGTGATGTCTGACTTCCATTCCAGTGTTATATCGGTGAAAATATTTAACAAAATTCCTTCAAGAATTAGACAGTTAAGTGAGAAACACTTCAAGCAATCGGTTAGCGAATTTTTAATAAAAAATTGCTTTTATGATATTAAAGATTTCTTGAACACAAAGTGGAGTGATGAACAATTTCATGTGATGTGAAGTGGACTGAATGTATTAAGTTTGTTTTTATGATAATTAGTGTAAAGTTCATTTTATTCTTGTTATTGGAATTTGTTATTTTGTTGACATTATATTGACGAGCCTTTTATATTATAAAAATGTATCCAGGCAAAAAATAAAATAAATAAATTACAACCTTTAATAACAATGCCATTCGCTGTGATGCAGATAAAATAATCAATTCTACCACCAATCTTTACTATAGAAATTTATGTACTTTTGACAACTAGAAATATATTAGAAATGATATATAACATAAGAAATAAATTTGCTGTTAATTTTCATAATGATACCAATAATCTGTTCGCGCTGTATATCGCTTTTTTCAAAACATGACCTTCTAGAATTCCCTTTCACCTACCCCACTCTTAAAAATGTCCTCAAATACTTTTTATTTAAACTGTAAGGTTCATCTCTACAAAATTAGGATTATCTGTCAAATTCGCTTAGTATTTGAAAGAGATACCCGCCTTTATTTAAAGGGCTCTAAGTACAATTTAAATAACGAAGTCTGTAAATATTGTAATTCCGGCGATAGAGACAATGTTGTTCATTTCCTGTTGTCATGTCCTCATAATCAACAATACAGAGATCAATTTAAACCACCGTATATCATTCATAGAGAAGCTACAAACTTTCAAATTGCCTCCATATTAGACATTGATTCCATAGATAAATTGAATCGTGTTTATCTTTACATTGTAAATTGCTTGAGACAAAGAATTAATATTTAATTGGTTTGAGTCTAAATTATTTAAGTTTTGTAAATGTACTACTGCAACATTAAGGAGTGAGTATTAAGTGTAATTATCTCTGTTTGTTACAGGAGTTATTATTATAGTTATTTTATTTTATTTTGTTATTAGATGTTTGTTCTACTTATATTCCCCACTCCTTATATATTTCCTACATATAATATTCCCCACATACAAGCTGATAGCTTAAATGTGTGTATCCCTAATAAATAAACAAATAAATAAATAATTTTTTAATGTATTTTCTTTTGCAAATTCTGTGCTAAATTGAAAATAATTACATGTACAATTGCAGCCAACTGTATTTTGCAGAAACTGTCCAATTTTTGGCAGACAATGGACAGATACTATTACATATTCATTTATATTGAATTTATTATTCAATAATAATATTATTGAATTATACAATAATATTATTCACCAATAATAACTTATTGGTAAACAAACATCTTTTGTTTAGATCTGTTATTATCACGCCTCGATCCTAGATGCAAGATTGCGACACGGAGAGACACAAGGACACGATAGCAATCTTCCATTTACTAGGATTAAGAGAAAATAATTATAATAAAAATAGGTTTAATAGTAAAAGTATAATGGGTATGAGAAGAAAAGAATTGGTGTTTATAAGAAGAAATAAATTGGAGATAATGGTGAACATTGTATAATGAGAAAGTAACACAAACCAGGACTTTAGATAGATAGATTCTAACGGGGGAATTGGCTCTTCAGCCTACGCCACCGCGACACCCAAAGGATCTATTGTGGCACCCCCTGAGTTGCGAGATCCTCACGCCTATCTGTCCTTACACCGGACTGTGGGGGAGGGCGGCCTCCCAGGTGGGTCGATCAGGAGCACCCCTGCCATCAGAGCACCCTCTCGAGTCCTGCTTTGCCTTAAAAGACTTAATCGGTCCGAGAGAGGGCCCTGGCTGAGGCTTGTTGGCACCAGCTTCTCTTTACCAAAGAGGCGGTACCTTAGCCAGACCAGCCCCTCGCACTGACATACCACGTGCAGTGCCGTCTCCTCTTCCTCCTGACAAAACCTACATAGGCTATCCGTTGCCAGGCCCATGCGTTGCATGTGCTTATTTAATCTGCAATGGCCAGTGAGAACGCCAACTGCTATCCTTATGGCTACCCGGCCTAATTGGAGTAATTCCGCAGTTAGCTTGGGCGAGTGGCTATGGATAAACGTTTTCGCCTGCCTCTGGCCTGGAGTTTTGACCCACCATTCCCTTGATCGGTCCTGCATCCATAGCTTAATGGATGCACTCCTGAGGCATCTTGAGACACCACAGAACGGCTCCGGCCCGATAAGTGCTCTCATTGAACCCTCCCGGGCCAGGCGGTCCGCCGCCTCATTGCCTCTGTAACCCGAGTGCCCAGGTACCCAAACCAGGAAGACCTTATTATGGCTACTAATTTCCCTGAGTGCACCTAGGCAGTCCCACACCAGCCTTGAGCTGATCTCCCACGAGTCAATTGCCCGCAGAGCAGCCTGGCTATCCGAATAAATACGACTCTGGAGTTATACACTCCCCGTCTTCTTATTTCGGCGGCGCAGATAATAATCGCGACTAGCTCCGCCTGAAAGACCGTAGCTAGCCTTCCCAGGCTCACCGAGATATTACATCTCGGTGAGCCCCGTACACGCCGTCTCCCACTCCATCTTCCATCTTGGACCCGTCCGTGTACCACATAGATTCGCCTGTAATTGGCGGCCCATTCTTCCATGCCCCTCTGTCTAATATCAAGACTTTGAAGGGTTTTTGGAAGTCATACCTAGGAGTCATTATGTCCGTAGGCAGGCCCAAAATCGGGTCCGCCTCCAGCTCCTCCCATAGATCTTGGTATTTCCCAGTATGCCTGGGATAAATGGGCGCTTGTCCCTGTTGTAGTCGTGCCACAACTGCTCTTGCAACGCCTTGGACGTAAATGTGGAGTGATGGAAGGTAACCAGGACTTTACACGAATATAGAAAATGGTAGCGAGAGATTTGGAATGAATGAAGAGAAGGGTAATAGTTGATTTCTGACGCGTTATAACCGCTTTATAAAACTATTGTAAAGATTGTCCCCTGAAGGGATAGCGCAGCTGTATATAAACCCAGTCTCCCACTCTAGTCTGGCCTAAGAGGCGAGTGAGACTCTCAATTTTTGTGTGTGTCTCTCTCTCTCCTATTACAATTGTAATTTAAAAAAAAAATTATTTCAATCGTTAAACTAGGCTACTAATTTCTATATTAAAATTTCTAATTTGTTTTCAGGTTACTAAATTATTCACTAATAGAAATTTATTTTACTTTAAATTCTTGTTTAAACTATAAATTTTAAATACAAAAAAAAAAATGTTTTTCATTTCCCCCAAAGGTTTCCTCCATCTCTAATGGGAGTTAAAAAGTGAGTATGAATATTAACTGTCGGAAATGGAACGAGGTAACAAATAGAAAGTATGCAGACCAACTTTTTCTTACTTCTTCAAATAAATATTCCCATTCGACTTTAGGAAAAATGACTGATGATCTGGTGTTTTTTTTTTTCATTTTTAAAGTAAACAAATTTTTAACTCACAAAAAAATATTCAAAAGTTTTCTTGATGTTTTCTTTAGATCTTAACAACCACAGCAGTTTCAAAAAAAAATACAATATATAGGAAAAAATATATTTTTAAAATGACTTGTTAAGAAAAGGAAAGAAAATCACTTTTCAATATTCACTATAAATATTATAGTGCAGAGAACTCTGGGAATAAAGTTTTTTTAACAAAGTTCACCATTAAAGTTCAGTAACCAAATCATATGAATGCATGTAGAAATCAGTGTGTGTGTGTGTGTGTGTGTGTGTGTGTGTGTGTATACAATATTATGGAAAACTTATTAAAGCTTATGGCATGCAATTTTGTGCAAGTTGTTTACTATTTATCACTAACATAGTTAGCTAGACGCAAAAAATAAGTTACATACACTATAGTATAATGACTGTGTTAGGTGGAGAGAATTTAGGTCTGGTTGATGATATAAGAAGAAGGCTTGGTTAATACTGGTTAACTAATATATTAATTAAGTGATACAGACTGCCTGGACTTTACAATACAGAAATGTTCTAAGGTAGAGTGGTATGAAAAGTGACACGTAGTAATTGGATGTATTGAACTGAATTCAACTGTCCTTCTATAGACTGTCCGTCGCTATATTTATACAGCTTCTCCCAATCCAGTCTGAGAGAGTGGTTGAGCTTCTCTTTGCTCCCTTTGGTTGCTGTTACATCTATAATTGATGTGTTAAAGGGAGAAAATTTAGGTCTGGTTGATGATATAAGAAGAAGACTTGATTAACTAATATATTAATTAAGTGATACAGACTGCCTGGACTTTACAATAGAGACATGTTTTAAGGTAGAGTGGTATGAACAATGACACGTAGTAATTGGATGTATTGAACTGAATTCAACTGTCTTTCCACGGACTGTCCGTCGCTATATTTATACAGCTTCTCCCTCTCCAGTCCGAGAGAGTACTTGAGCGTTTCTTTGCTCTCTTTGGTTGCTGAGCTTCTCTTTGGTTGCTGTTACATATGGCTTACAATATTTTATTATTGTTAAGCAGATGTATCTAAATATTGGCTTATTGGCCAAGAAGTATCCAACAAAAACAAAGTTACGGACCTTAAAGTAACAGAAGTTTGAAAGTCTTGTCACATCTTTGATTATGTCTATATTTATGAGTGTACTGCCAGTGAAAGGTTGAGAAGGAAAAAACCAGAGAGTGGAGGGGAAGTAAAAAACGTTGGGTTTGAAATAAAAAACACTTTTTTGATACTTCCAGGCCCATAAGCCAACAATTAGATACATCTGATTACTCCTAACGGCCAACAATTGGTACAATTTGATATAATATTGTTAAGTTTTTAATGATACTTCTTTTGATGGATATAAAATATGCGTTCCTATAATGCTAAAATTTCCTAGAACTACCCTAACTATATCCTTTGGAAGTCAATCCTAGGAATGAGCCGATCAAATGAAGGCACTGATTATGGAATTTTTATAATTTATAATAATTATTTTTACAAGTTTGTGACCAACCAAGTTTGTGCATACGATAATATCCATCTTATATGTAAAAATCTGGTGTGAAACACTCATACAACTTTCTCTTTCTCCAGTTTTCAAAATTGTAATTGACAAGTTTTAGAGTTCGTGTAGCAAATTTGATGAAATCCATTGGTGTTCGTCGAAAACTGAAAAAAAAAAAAGTTCAGTAAAAGCGCACTCCTGATCTAGGTAGTACCTAGATGTCTGGCTATAGTGTCAGCTCTATGAAATGTGATTGGTGAGATGTGTTGTAGTGTAGTAGTGGCTTGTGTAGCACGAGCGGTTTAGTAAAAGGGCCTTGTGTTTGTAAGTTTTAAGAGAGAGAAGTAATAAGAATAATTAAGAAAACACTGGATTAAATTAAATATATTCTTTAAAGATATTTAAATGTTATTCAATAACACAGCAATATGCTTATTAATTTACTGAAATTAGTTGGAATAAACTCTTATGTTATAACTTAAACTGTCACTGATAAGAGAGCGAAAATCATGTGTACGCCTTTTGAATGTCTAGCCCAAACTATCTTGAAGGAATGTCTTCTAATTGTTCGTTCAAATCTTCTCCTGTGAGAAGAAAGGGTAGACAATGCTAACAAAGTTCATAAACTCTAAAAGACAATGGTGGTCTTCTACCTGAATAGTCCTTTAGCAAGGGAATGTTACATTTTTATTGATATTTTTGATTATTTCAAATTAAATATATCTTGATATTTCTGGCACCTATCACATCTAATAGATGAGATCGTTGGCAAAGAAGTGGCAGTATAAGTATTGTTCGCATTGTCAGGCTAGTTATCTGCAGGGGCACTCAGAACCCCGAGAAAGTGGGCTAGTCTATTCCTCCCCTATCTGAGAAACTGCATTATACAGTTTACATACAAAACCAAGTAAAATCTCATTTATATGTTGACGACTAATCTAAGCAGAGTTTGTTGTCTCAGGACTAGAAATCGTTAATTAGTTATACACCTCTTCATACAGAGTTATTACAAGTCTAATTAAACATATATTATGTAAATAGTCCCCATAAACAGTTTAAAAAAATGCATATATCTTTGCAATAAAAAGATTATTAACAGGAGAATATTATTTATTTAAAACAAGTAAATAGCATCGCTCATACCATATACGAGTATTTTAGTTTAGTCATAGTATTTAACAAATTATGGATTGTGTACATAAAGTTCTTATTTACATAGCAAGGATAATCCTCTTTCGTATAATAAAATAAGGGTAGAAAATGAAAGATGTGTAAAACATGATTATAAAAGCTTGTTATAAGGCAAAAAATAAATAACCTAATATCCAGACAATTTTGTAGTAAATAAATGGGCCAAATGACGATGTATATAAAAGTATACTTTTATCCTAATTGTTTTTTCAAACTTAACTTTTTGTTTAACTTAAAAGTTTTCAAACATCAAAATTAAGTTTACTTTAGAATAAGAATTTTTTACCCCCCTGAGCATTAATTTTTTTAATTTTTTGGAAACTAACATATTTTTGTTTTAGTCTTTGGACAGCAAATCATTATTATAAATTAAATTCAGCAAATTTCCTTTGTTGACGGGACATGACTTCTTAGCTAAATAGCACCCCAGGATTGGGATTGCTACTGTACATGTTTCTCCACACTGTAATTGTTCAGTAGTTAATATAAATTTAAATTTTCCGCCAAAAGTGTACAATAATTTACTAATCTATAGGCTGTGTCTTAAGTGGAGAGAGGGCGTAATGTATGAATTCGCAGTGTAATACCTATACAATTCATGCCAGTTCGGTTGCCCTTAAAATGTGAAAACCCAAGTATGTTACTTCTGGTTTTCCTGGGTAGTGTTAACAAACTAGTCCTTTTGCCGACTTGTCTGTTGGGTTCTCTAGGGCTAAGAATATTTTGAAATCACATGATTGTTACTTCCACTTGAATTTCCTGCCGTGTGAGAGCCCGTTTAATTATTATCTACAATCATCAGCCAAGAAGCAGTGTATTGGTCAAGACTCAAAGTTGGAAGCTTATACGAATTATTTCCTCATTCCAATTTTTTCCTCTCTCCTTTTCCCCGATATGGGCTAAGGACTCATGGGTCTTCCAACACTGGCAACTAGGATTCTGCGTTTTAAGGTAAGCGCCATTTCTTTGGCTTATTGAAAGTGATAATAAATAATATTTGCTAGCAATTTTTAAATTTAATTTATATATTTTTTCCCATATAATTTTTATTATTTTAATTTCCCATTTGCTATTATATTAAAATAATATACTATTATTTCGACTATTATATTAAAATTATATACAGTCCACTCAATATTTTTCACACATTAATTTTTACTGTTTTATTAAACAGAGCCCAATATATATCTCAATATACTCAATATATATTTGTATTTTTTCTTTCCTGTATTTACTAAGCAATAAATATTGGAGAAATGGACGGAGACCATCTTTTGGTCTGTTCGCCGGCTCTCGGCGATGTGCGATGGAGTTCCTTATTTCTAGACTGTTATTTGTATTGGACCGCAATGGCCAAACAGACCTTCAATTAATCGGTGTAGAAAAAAGAAAAATTAAAATTTCTTTCATAATTAAGCACATTGTACAAATTTTCAAACTTTGTATTGGCCATTCAATATTGACTGATTAATGAGAGAACGCTGCATCAAATATGGACAATTTTGTACAAATAACACACTTTTGACTAGCGCAGCGGACAGTCTCTTAGCTTATAGGTTTTACTTGTTATGGTGGTTGGTTCCGCAGAGCTAGAAAGCATCGGAGACATTTTCTGTGGTAGCCTGCTTCATTTTGTAATCATCGACCGGTTGCGGGCGTTCGCCCATCTTCAGGATGCGCTTTACAGACAGTGCGACAACACAGATTTGCACAGAG